>JAZKJV010006766.1:600000-803176 GCA_037367405.1 Ottelia alismoides
ACCAAACGCGAAGGATATGCCAGCAAAAATCCCAGCCCCACGTGCCCAGGCACGCGCGCCTGGGAGGGGCGAATTCGTAATAAGCCAAAACCGAGGGGGGAATGTTGCAAATATTACACAAATTCTTAAAGGCCGTTGAAAGATTATAAACTAAAAGATAATAACACAAAAACGCTGGGCTATGTACGCAAAATACCCAGCAGGCTGGCAGATCCAACGGTGCTCGATCGTCCACTTATGCCACGTGTCGGAACTGCAACGGCGGATACCCCTTCGCACGCCGACGCTCAGGATTAAAAGATGGCGCTCGATCGTACGGCTGGGTCTCCTCCTTAGGTTGACGGCCGGGATCAAATACGGGGAGGGGGAATCGACGGCAGCTGTACGCCCCTCCCCCTTCGTTCTTGCACAGGCGCGCACGGCGGCAGTGGCGGCACGCGGCCTCTCCTCTCCGGCGTCTGCAAAAATCGACCCCACGCGGGGGTCTCCTCGCCCTGGACCTGCAAGAAAGATACCAGCAGCAGTAAAAGGGTCCAGGGGCCAGCAAAAAAAGGGGGAAAAGGTGGAGCGGACTAGCGGAGATGGTGGCCGGAGCTTGAGGGCTCCGGCGAGTGTTTGATGGTGAAATCCGGTCCGATCAACGGTTTAAATGGCAAATTAAAAGCACGAAATCAAAGCTAGGACTAACAGCTACCTAATGAGCAAGAAAATAGGAAGAAAAACGTGAAAGAAACTGCCCTCAAGTGGTGTTGAACCACGAGGAAGAACCTCGACGACGGCGACGACCGCCGGAGATGATGGAAGCTCCTTCTCCTTCACCTAGGCACGCTCGACGTGGCTGGAGAGGTCCCTGTCACGGACCTCGATCCTGAGCTGACTGGAGTGGCCAAGGCTCGGGCAAAAAGGGTTCGAAAGTTGGAGGATGGAAATGGGGGGTTTTTGAAAGTTGGTCGACGGGCGATCTTCGAGGCACGATTGCGAACAGACGAAGAAGATCTTGGAGGATCCAAGAGGTCGGCGCGAATCCTGGTAGTACCAGCTACAACTTTCATGAAGGAAGCGTCTTCAAAGGATGAGAGACGTGCCCTCGAAAAATGGGCGAAAGAGGGTCAACAGCTACTTCTGACACAGCAGAGAGGGGGGTCAGACAGTTGACCGGAGTCAACTGTCCAGGCCCTCTGGTTGGTCCACGTGGACCAACCAGAAAAACCCTCTGGAAAAAGAATTAGAAATTAATTAAAAATGGTAAATGATTTTATTAATTTATGATTATAAAATAAAAATTGTGTGTTATTTAATAAATTATTTTATGGTAATTTTTATTTATTTTTATGAGACATATTTTTACAAGTTTGCATTTATACCCTTATAGGTATCTATATCTATATATTTAAGTATTTTATTTTTATTTAGGTATTTTTTAATTTATTTTATTTTGGTTTTTATTTTCTAAAATTATAAAATACTTTTATATACACAAATATATATTTTTATTTTATTTTTATGAAATATTTTATACACTTAATAAAATGAAAGTGTTATTTGTATAGGTATAGCTACATGTATTATACCTATGTATTATAATATATACAAGTATTTTTATTTGTATTTTATTTATGTTTTTATTCTGATTTTAATGCACATAATTATTATAAGTATTATTTACAATATTATAAAAATATAAAATTATAAAAATAATAAATAAATAATAAATTGAATATTTTATTATGTACAAGTATACAATGAGGGTCCAAAAGTCAACTTTCAAACCGTAGCTCCGCCAAATGCGAAACCACCGCCATTAATTAGATTATTTTCTTCTATATACAATTAAAGGTGAGTACGCTGTATTTGGAGTTTTTATTTGTGAGATACGGGTCTGGGAAGTTGGCGTTCTGGATTTTTATTCAGACCATAACTTTTTATCTGTACATTATTTTTCTTTGAAATCAATTTTGTATTTTTCTTTATTAATTTATCTACAACTTTCATTTACAAAGTTTCTTTATTTGATGAATAAAAAGTGGAACCAAAAATGGGTCCCAAAATGAATAAAGAATGAATAAAAACTATAGATATTTTATCTGTATTTTGGCCCTTATCTCCCCCTACTTTATTCCTTGTCGACCTATTCATCAAGATGCCTAGGTCTCGGAGTTTCGGGTCATAAAATATTTACAATATTTTATTCTTTTTCTTTTCTTTTCTTTATTCTATTATTTTGGCTTTAAAAACCGCATTTTATACAATATTTACACATATATACATGAATGCTAAAATGCATGAATTACGCCTATTTATGCGCATTTACTAGGGTTTTTAAGGCCAAAATGATAGAATAAAGATGATGAAACGTGGATTCATCATCCCCCTATACTTGCCTTTGCTAGTCCCTAGCAAACACTTATGCAATAAGTGCAGAAAAAGAAAAATAAAGAAAAGAAAAAGAAGAAAGATGGATTAAGTTTAACTATCAAACTTGTCTTCGCAAAATCAAAGTTTGGAGCTTAAGTCGGACCTTTGGAATTTTAGTGCGGGCGGAACCTTAATGAGAACCGAATTTGAGATCCAACAGTCCCTGAGAATCCCAAAACTCTGCTCAAGTCTCCTCAATAGCCAGGTCAGAAATATCTCAACTCATACGCAAACCCTTACGACTATGAATCTGACTTGTACAGTGTAAGTGATGGTGGCTCTCCCCAACTAGAATGACAAAGAAACTGACTTCTCCAGTGCGACAACCCAATGATTCCCCAATCCAATAACTCCATCCTCGAGGAGCGGGGTATTCCCTTCTAAGTTCAAGTGGCAACCAGCTCAAGAGGAGGGGGTGAAGAGAAGAATGGACGGTAGCCAGTGTAGCTACCTATCCTTGGATGCAAGACCAGTGTAGTCAAGTCATCCAGCTGCAGGCTCACATGATATGACTTTGGAACTCAAGCTTGCTTATTGACTTTGTGCATACTTGCAGGCTTTTTATTTTTGTACATGCCTGAACCTTTTCTTTTTTTTTTCTTTTTTTTTTTTTGAATATACTATTCACAGCAGCATTTACATAAGGAGTTTTTCCTCTTGAGCCAGTAGACTATCCCTCTTTTGAAGCTTTATCGCAACCCACAGCCTCCTGTCTTTAGACTTCCTAATCACTGAACGGGTTGGGATGCACTTCCCTCCCTAGAGGAGGACAAGTGTTTCCACTTGTGTGCGTCTCATACCGGTAAATCCAATCCCCTCGCCACTCCAACTGAGTTGAGCCATGTGAAAGGTGCAGGTGTCCAAGTAAGGTCATTATCAACAAGAGTCGTGCGTGTGCTCCGAAATACTCTACTTAGGCAATCAAGAATCCATTGAACCAAGTCCCGTGATCCTCAAAGAATTAAGTCAACTAGACCTGAAGTACCTCAAACCCAGTTCCTACAAGGTTCCTGTTATTAGGTAGATTTTAAGGTCCAATCAAGCTCCAATCTCCGGATTTTACTTAGACTTGTTCGACTATCAAACTCAGTCCGAAAAATGCGAATGCTATGCAATGCAATGCAGAAAATATTTTTGTGATGCAATTTTCAAGATTTTGAACTTTTTATGGATTTTTGAAAAGATGATGATGATGCATATGCATTTTTTTTGTCTTTTTCAAAAAGATTTTTCAAATGTTTTTGGATTTTAATTTTGCAAATGTTTTTGGGAATTTTGAAAACAAAAAGTTTTGGCTAAAAACTAGGTGAAAATATGTACACGGGAGTGCTTCTTATATTTACAAGAAGTGGATTTTAAGAATTTACAGGGTAAGTGATCAGTTTTATACATAGATACATAGTGGATTTTGGTATGATGTGTTTATTCCTCGAACTTATTTGAAAACAATTTTACACACAATTTTTGAAAACTATAGTCCAAAATAATTTTTACAAACATTTTACACACATTTGAAAATCACTTTTGCAAAGGCTTTCAAAACAGTATATATAGGTTTTTCAAATCATTTTTGCAACCATTTTTCAAACCATTTGCAAATCATTTTTCAAAAATTTTATTTCACACAAAGAAAAGAAATTTTACAATCCACACAATTTCACACAGGTTGAAAACATGTAACAAAATATTTTCAAAATAGTTTTCAATAGATGTTCACAAAGATTTTCAAGCTATTTTTCAAACATTTTGCAAAAAACATTTTCACCTGATTTATTAATCAGTAAATACAAAAAGAATTTGAGGAATAATCACATCTTTTTATTAAGAATTTTTAATGAATTTTAAAGAATTGTTAGCCATATTTATTAAGAAAATACGAAAGTACGAGTTATGGCTAAAGTATATACGTAGTATATACGACCCCCCTATACTTAGCTTGAGCTATGTCCTCATAGATCGGAGAGAAAAGAGAAGACATAACTCGTACTAAGTATAGGCAAGTCTAAAGAATAAATGAATGAATCAATGAGAAGTTGACCGTCCCCCCTATACTTAGGATCAAATAATCCTAAGTATAGCAGACTGTACACAAAGCAGGGAGGGTCAAGGGTGGGAATGAACAGATCGTACTCAGATTGTCTCCCCCTATACTTAGGGTAAGATATCCCTAAGTATAGACAAGAAGAGGAGACAATGGAGAGGATCGAAATGAATGAGAACCACTCAGGGTGCACACCCCCCTATACTTAGGACAAAGTACGTCCTAAGTATAGAAAACTGTCTACAAGGGGCGGCACTTTTTCAGTAGATGAAGAAGATAGAAGAGGAAAAGAAGAAAAGAAGAAAAGAAGAAAAGAGATGAAGATGGAAGAAGAGATCGTAAGGATGTACACGTCACTCCCCCTATACTTAGGGTGAAAGAAGCCCTAAGTATAGGCAACAACAGGAGTGATCAGACGGAACGATGAATGAACACTCGGCTCGTTCACCCCCCTATACTTAGGACAAAGTACGTCCTAAGTAAGGCAGACACGATAATGGGTGGACGAGCAATACGGAAGATAGAGATGAACAAAGGAGAATGTACAACAAAGGTGGATATACAGAGGGTCAAGAAGGTAGAAAGCGAACCTTCTTGCGGGACCGCGGAGGAATAGATCTAGTGTGGTGCAGGTCGACATCGGGGTCTACAGTGGACGGAAGCCGATCAGGGTCGACAGAAAGTAGATCCTCAGGGGCCCTAGGGTGTGAAGGCACAGACGGAGTAGTGGAAGAAGTACGGCTAGGTCCGGCCTTGGGAGTCTCGCTGATATCAAAGTGAAATGGGACGAACTCATCATCATCGGAAGTAGTGTACTCAGAGTCGTCCTGCGAGGAGTCATCCAGGTCAAAACCAAAAGGCACGAACTCATCGGTGGAAGTAGTCGAACTCTGTTCGTCCTCTATAATCTCAACTGGATCATCTTTTTCATCAAAAGGTCCGAATCTCTGAAGAAAAGCAACAAAATCAAATTCGGCCTTAGTCTCATCAGTATCTACATGGACAGGAGCGGACTCGTCAGTGGAAGTAGTCAAAGCATGTCCGTCCTGTATCGTCTCTAAATCTGCCCTCCGCTCAATGGTATCGATCGTGTAAATCCCGCGGATGTCATCAACACAACGCCAAGTCCCAGAAGAAGGAACGTCGAGGTCCATGCTTTCCGAGTTTTCCTCAACAGGGAGGAAATCTCGGGTCTCAGTGGAATCCAATAAGCAACAAAATTCTCTGATAGTATCATCAAGGTCATGATCCTCGAGGTCAGCCAAGATAGGTGTGGTCACATCAGGTGCAGGTCTCTGATCGGCAGTAGGTGCGGTGATCAATGCTTCGCTCTCATCAGCAGAGCGGAAGCGAATCTCTCCTGATCCATAGTCGATAACGACCCTCGCAGATGCGAGGAATGGTCGTCCCAGGATGATTGGAGAATGCTCCCCTGTGGAGGTCTCCATGGGCAATACGACAAAATCAACAGTGTAGCTCGTGCCCTGAATCGAAATGACAGCGTTTTCAAGGATACCCTTCGGCCTCTTTATTGATCCATCAGCAAACTGTACGATCATCCTGGTCTTCTTGAGAGGCCCTAAGTGAAGAGACTGTACCAGCGAGAAGGGTAATATGCTAATCGAAGCACCGCCGTCCAGGAGAGTGCGATCACAAGTATGGTCAGAGATGGTGCAAGTGATGAAAGGTGTAGCTGTGTTCCTCTTCTTAGGAATGGGACGGTGTGTGATGGCGTGGGCAGTGGCCATGGTCAAGATATGACGCTCAGATCTGTTCCTCCGCTTTCTCTTCTTGGGAAGAGGAGCAGATAAATCGGTCATGGCCTGCTGAAGTGGGGCACGGATAATCTCATGTATGGTGGCCACCACTTCGGGTTCAGTCAGCATTTTTTTGAATTTTTGGACCTCCTCCATACAAGGGAGGAAGGCGGAATCAGCATATACACGAGGCATGCCAAGAGCAGTCTGTACAGCGGCATCCTCGGGGTCAAAGGTGGGACCGGGTGTGAATGCAGGTGTGGTCAAAAAGTCAGGCAAGTGGGCGCTCTCCTCACAGTCTGGCTCGATCATGTGTCTCCCGAAATCTTTTTGTATTTTCAAATTTTTCTCATTTTTTTGTATTTTGGGCGATTGCAAGCTCTCATGGTAATCCTCAAATGATTCCATATCCTCAAAGACTGGAGCAGCATTTTGGTTCTTATTTAAACTAGTTAGATCAGTGATCCTCGAGTTCATATGCTCCATCATCTGATTCAAGGTCTCAAGTGTGGATATCATGAAAGGTGACTCCAAAATCTCAGGATCGGTTGAGTCGAATGCGGGCGGTGGGTGTGGACAAAAATCACATTCCAGATCAGGATACTCAAGGAAGAGCGGGTTGTCGAAATGTGTAGGTGATGGTGATGGGAATGACTGGCGAAGGTCAAAGTCCGGATCCTGAAATAGTGGGTTGGTCGGATATGTACAAAAATCAGGAGCAAAGTCCTCCTGGAAAAAAGGAGGTGGACCGGCTGGAGTGAACGAATGATCCGCAAAATCCGGATAAAATACGCTCCAGTCGGCCATCTCGAAAACAAAAGGAAAATGATCGGGAGATCACGACGGTCAAGTCAAGAGAGTGAAGAAGAAGGCGCAAATGCGCAGAAGCGATCTAGGACACACAAAACAATCACAACCAAAAAATAAAAAGAATACAAACCCTCAATTCACCTACTCAACTCGGTAGAGACCACAAATGCGGTCTTTTTATCTTGTCTGTTTTAGAGTTAGGTGAGAAGTCCACAAGTTGCACAATCACTTAGGGGGCTGAATGGGATTTTGGTCTCTAACCTTAGTGTGTGCGCGAGCAAATAAAAGCGAAGACAATGAGGGAATTACTCGCCCAAATACGAGATTTTCTTTTTTTTGATGAATTTTAGGGTCAAGTAATGTTAGCAGTCCCAATTTTATTTGGTTATCACTTTTTTTGGATTTTTAATAAAAAATGCACGATCCTAACGGGGATTCGATTCCTTTGAGCTCCTAAGTTGGCAAAATCAGGAGGAGAGTCGGAAAAGCAATGCAAGCGTCAAATCAATGATGGATGCTAAAGAGAAATGCTCACCTTGCCTCCAGCACTCTACATGCAAGGATGCTCAGCAGAATTGAATCCTAACTATATGCAAATGCAAAGCCGAAGAAATCGCCCTAAGTTCAAAAATTGCTATTAGCGGGAAGAACCACAAGTCGGTCACCGATCCTCGACCCAAGAGTCCGGTCTAGGCTCACCCCTCCTCTGTGCTCAACACACTTGAGCTTAGGAGAAAGCGCTTTACAGGGAGAGCTCGCGGCGCAGCGGATCGAAGATGATGATCAACTGTTTAAAATTTGACTAAGTCCAAACGAGTCTATAGGTACATGCAATGGTAATTAATGTGTTTGGACCTAATGCTACGCAAGCAATCCTAAAACTAAGGGCTCAATCACACAAAAGAAATAA
Source organism: Ottelia alismoides (assembly GCA_037367405.1). Lineage (NCBI taxonomy): Eukaryota > Viridiplantae > Streptophyta > Magnoliopsida > Alismatales > Hydrocharitaceae > Ottelia > Ottelia alismoides. The sequence goes on from JAZKJV010006766.1 coordinate 607,934, forward strand.
AATCGAGAAACAAAACAAAATAAAAAAAATGCGATGAAAAACCGTAAAAACCGCGGCGAGCCCCCAAGTGAACAATCACTTGGAAATTAGGCTCAAGAGTCCAAGTCCGGGGGTACCTGTATTATTACAAAAATAGTGGTCTCTCTCTCACTTAAATTACAAAAATAAAAACTGCAAAAAGAAAATGCAACTAAGTGGAGCACGGTCTTCAAAATTCTCTCTTCGTCTCCTCGGTGCTAAGCTGGCAGAAGCCGGCTTCACGTGGGTGCGTGGGCGCTAGGGTGGAGCGCCTCCCTCGATCCGCGGTACCTCGCACAAAGTCAAACAGGAGAGGGGGTTAGACAGCTCAATAGATATATCAAAAATAAAGAAAGAAAAATAGCAAAAATGAAGGCCGCGAAATAAACAATCAATCACAATCACAACAAGACCCGAACTAAGCGCTGTTGCTCCCCGGCAACGGCGCCATTTGATTTTTCGGTTTTTGCGAGGGTCAAAATAGTCCACACAAGGCGGGACTACAGTGTCGCTGAGCGACCGCTCACGAAACCCGAATTAATCAACAATTAACCCACAACAATTAAATCAAGCAGTGAAAATAAATGTGCGGAGTTAAAATTTATTATAACTCTACAACAAGATGTGTATAGGTGCAAGTATTGTAGAGGTCGAACACAGGGAGCAGACAGGTAGAACGGGGTACTAAGGTACCAAAAATGCGTGTGAATGTGATCAAAGGCCTATTATGCTATTTTTTTGTGGGTTTTTAATTTTTAATTTTTTTTTTATTTAATTTTTTTAATTTTATATTTTTGTATTTTGATTTTTAATTTACTGATTTTATATTTTCTTTTTGTATTTTATATTTTTCTATTTTCTTTTTCAATAATGGAAAATAAAGACAATGTAATAAAAAGGAGAAAGAGGCAATTATCAAAATAGATAAAAATATCCAAAAATTAGGAAATAAAGTCTTTTTAGTCTTTTTATGCTTTTTTACTGTTTTTGTGATTTTTGGGGGTTTTTCAAGATGTTTTTGATATTTTTAAATACTGAATTAAGGCAAAACAGTGGAAATAGGGCTGGCTGTGACAAAAATGCAAGTTAAAAATACCAACCAGTAATCAAAATGTTTCACACTATTTTTCTAATAAAGAGAATAAAATAAGTGACAAACAGAAGCTGAGTTTGTATTTTTTGGATTTTTCTACTATTTTTTTATATTTTTTCGAAGTTTTTAAGTGTTTTGAGATTTTTAGTGTTTTTCTTTTGAGATTTTTAATGATTTTTGGACTGACACTAAAATAGGATAAAATAGACACTAGGTGAATTTTTGGGAATTTTTGGAGGTGTTTTGATATTTTTTTGGTATTTTCTAAGGTAGACAGTACACAAAAAGGCTGTTTTTGATTTTTAATAAATATGAAAATAATATAAAATCAAAAACTAAAAATAGGGCGTCAAAATACACGTGTCCAGGAACTTAAGTTCAAAATTTGAGAGATTTTGGAGTTAAAATGATACCCTAATTAATTATATCAATCACTTAAAGATTTAAAAGTCTGGTAAGGGCATTTACGCAAATATGCAAGATCCCAAGGGTTTTTTCTGCAGTTTTCGCACAAAATATGTACTGCATAAAATATTCTCTGGACTAAAAGTTAAAAGCGCAAGCTACGAGTCTATCCCCGCAAAATCACCAAGTAGACACGTGATGAACCACGTGCTCCACTGGCAGGGGCAGTTTTGCAATATTCAAAAAGGTCAGGGGCTGAAGCGCAAAAATCTCACAAAATAATGTTCTAAAGAAAATAGTGTCTGGACTATTAGCAAATACACCAAACGCGAAGGATATGCCAGCAAAAATCCCAGCCCCACGTGCCCAGGCACGCGCGCCTGGGAGGGGCGAATTCGTAATAAGCCAAAACCGAGGGGGGAATGTTGCAAATATTACACAAATTCTTAAAGGCCGTTGAAAGATTATAAACTAAAAGATAATAACACAAAAACGCTGGGCTATGTATGCAAAATACCCAGCAGGCTGGCAGATCCAACGGTGCTCGATCGTCCACTTATGCCACGTGTCGGAACTGCAACGGCGGATACCCCTTCGCACGCCGACGCTCAGGATTAAAAGATGGCGCTCGATCGGACGGCTGGGTCTCCTCCTTAGGTTGACGGCCGGGATCAAATACGGGGAGGGGGAATCGACGGCAGCTGTACGCCCCTCCCCCTTCGTTCTTGCACAGGCGCGCACGGCGGCAGTGGCGGCACGCGGCCTCTCCTCTCCGGCGTCTGCAAAAATCGACCCCACGCGGGGGTCTCCTCGCCCTGGACCTGCAAGAAAGATACCAGCAGCAGTAAAAGGGTCCAGGGGCCAGCAAAAAAAGGGGAAAAGGTGGAGCGGACTAGCGGAGATGGTGGCCGGAGCTTGAGGGCTCCGGCGAGTGTTTGATGGTGAAATCCGGTCCGATCAACGGTTTAAATGGCAAATTAAAAGCACGAAATCAAAGCTAGGACTAACAGCTACCTAATGAGCAAGAAAATAGGAAGAAAAACGTGAAAGAAACTGCCCTCAAGTGGTGTTGAACCACGAGGAAGAACCTCGACGACGGCGACGACCGCCGGAGATGATGGAAGCTCCTTCTCCTTCACCTAGGCACGCTCGACGTGGCTGGAGAGGTCCCTGTCACGGACCTCGATCCTGAGCTGACTGGAGTGGCCAAGGCTCGGGCAAAAAGGGTTCGAAAGTTGGAGGATGGAAATGGGGGGTTTTTGAAAGTTGGTCGACGGGCGATCTTCGAGGCACGATTGCGAACAGACGAAGAAGATCTTGGAGGATCCAAGAGGTCGGCGCGAATCCTGGTAGTACCAGCTACAACTTTCATGAAGGAAGCGTCTTCAAAGGATGAGAGACGTGCCCTCGAAAAATGGGCGAAAGAGGGTCAACAGCTACTTCTGACACAGCAGAGAGGGGGGTCAGACAGTTGACCGGAGTCAACTGTCCAGGCCCTCTGGTTGGTCCACGTGGACCAACCAGAAAAACCCTCTGGAAAAAGAATTAGAAATTAATTAAAAAATAGTAAATGATTTTATTAATTTATGATTATAAAATAAAAATTGTGTGTTATTTAATAAATTATTTTATGGTAATTTTTATTTATTTTTATGAGACATATTTTTACAAGTTTGCATTTATACCCTTATAGGTATCTATATCTATATATTTAAGTATTTTATTTTTATTTAGGTATTTTTTAATTTATTTTATTTTGGTTTTTATTTTCTAAAATTATAAAATACTTTTATATACACAAATATATATTTTTATTTTATTTTTATGAAATATTTTATACACTTAATAAAATGAAAGTGTTATTTGTATAGGTATAGCTACATGTATTATACCTATGTATTATAATATATACAAGTATTTTTATTTGTATTTTATTTATGTTTTTATTCTGATTTTAATGCACATAATTATTATAAGTATTATTTACAATATTATAAAAATATAAAATTATAAAAATAATAAATAAATAATAAATTGAATATTTTATTATGTACAAGTATACAATGAGGGTCCAAAAGTCAACTTTCAAACCGTAGCTCCGCCAAATGCGAAACCACTGCCATTAATTAGATTATTTTCTTCTATATACAATTAAAGGTGAGTACGCTGTATTTGGAGTTTTTATTTGTGAGATACGGGTCTGGGAAGTTGGCGTTCTGGATTTTTATTCAGAGCATAACTTTTTATCTGTACATTATTTTTCTTTGAAATCAATTTTGTATTTTTCTTTATTAATTTATCTACAACTTTCATTTACAAAGTTTCTTTATTTGATGAATAAAAAGTGGAACCAAAAATGGGTCCCAAAATGAATAAAGAATGAATAAAAACTATAGATATTTTATCTGTATTTTGGCCCTTATCTCCCCCTACTTTATTCCTTGTCGACCTATTCATCAAGATGCCTAGGTCTCGGGGTTTCGGGTCATAAAATATTTACAATATTTTATTCTTTTTCTTTTCTTTTCTTTATTCTATTATTTTGGCTTTAAAAACCGCATTTTATACAATATTTACACATATATACATGAATGCTAAAATGCATGAATTACGCCTATTTATGCGCATTTACTAGGGTTTTTAAGGCCAAAATGATAGAATAAAGATGATGAAACGTGGATTCATCACGTGCCCCAATACAATGCCCTCCGTTACCATGAAGTGACTTTTCTCCCAGGAGAGCATCAGATTAACCTCACAACATCGTTTGAGGACTCGGTCCAGATTCTTAAGACGGGAATTGAAGGAATCACCGTGGACCGAGAAGCCATCCATGAAGACTTCCAGGAATTCGTCGACCATTTCGGCGAATACAGCAAGCATGCACCTTTGGAAAGTACCTGGAGCATTGCATAACCCAAAGGGCATGCGCCTGAAGGCATAGGTACCAAAGGGGCATGTGAATGTGGTCTTTGATGAATCTCGTATTCATCATGCTAAAATTAGTCATTTAAGCTCTGTCCCCCATCATCCTCTTGTAATTAACCATTAATAGAGCATTATTAACCATCATGCATGTGTAAATAATATCTGCATTTCATCATGCATAATTGCATGTAAAATCCCCAGTGTAAATTAGCCCAAAAAGCCGCTAATTTCTCACATTTTTAGTTAATTCATCCTAACTCCGATTGACCCAAAACCACCTCCATTGTGTAGATATTACTAATCTTATTAAATAAAAAATACAAAAAAAATTACTAACCCCCATAAGTGTCAAATAATCCCAAAGTCAAATTTCACATCTGACAGACTAAAATGAGCATATCTCCCACATACAGTGTCCGATTTTTGTCTACTCACTTTTAAAGTACTCCATTTTCAAATACCTTCAAAACAAGACCAATTTCATAAAATTCGGAGCTCATATGTGAAAGTTGGGTTTTGGGCCTCTTTTGCGCATTTTGACTTTTTGCTGTTTTTGACCTCAGTTTTTAGGATCTTAATTAACCCTTTTAATTTTATTTCTTTTTCATTTGTATCCTTTGATGAAAGTTTTAATAAGAAACGTGAAAATCCAAATCCAGATCAAAACTGAAATCAAAGAAACTGACCAAGTCCAAGTGTCTGTTGTCGGTCTGTACAAAAATTGAGCGTTTCTTACTTGTATTTTATTTTCCTAATTTCTTATCCACTAAAAATACAAAAAAATTAGATTAATATGTAATTAATTTTCCTTTATTTTACCATATTTTTTCTAGATTTTTTATCCTCTCTAAAACCACCAAAAAAATACAAAATCCCAAAAATCGGTTTTCCATATACATGAAGAACCACCAAAAATACCACTTCGCACAGGTGACCTCTTTTGCTCACGGGTCCTTCATGAAAGTTGTAGATCTCGATGAGACAAACAACTTTTGTGAAGGAAATTTTTCGATCCGAGGTCTCCTTCTACTTCTTCTCCATCGTCAAAGTTGAATTTTTTTGGGGACGCCACGTGGCAGCTCCTGGGCGTGCCACGTGGCACCCCCACTCTCTCTCCAGCCTCCCCCTTCCCGGGTCACGTACCTAGCACGTGACCCCATCACCATCAACCCCCAGCCGTTACAACCCACCCCCCCCCCCCCCCGTCGTTCCTCCTCCATAGCGCCGTCGACCTCCTCGTAACGGCCATCGCCGTCTTCATCTCCGGCCGTTACGAGGATGGACCTCACCCACGTAACCGCCTTCTCCCCTATAAAAACCTGGCACCTTCATCTTCTTCTTCATCCGCCATCTCCTACAGTGCCGGTGACAGCGGCTACTCTTCCCCGGCGTGATCCAGCGGTCGACTTGACCTTTGCTGTCGCTCTGCGCGGCCGAGCTTCGTTGGCATATCGCCGGCTATTGAGGCAATCACCGGAAGGAGAGCCACTGCTTCTCCTCCTTTCCAGGCGACTTCTCCACGCACATCACCTCCATTTTTTTTCCAGATATGTTCTCGTTGTTGCAGGTACATCTCCGCCACGCACCTCCCACGACCTCGCCGCTCCTCCTCAGCACCGTCGCGCCCACGCGCGTCGGCCGCCTCGCCTCTGTTCGCCCTCCGCGCTCGGCCACAACCATCCACCACCGAGCACCTCTGCCAACGCCACTCCAGCCTCACGTCAGCGACGCGCCGCCCCAACCTTCGTCCTCGCGCCTCCGTGTTCGCTGCCGAGCAGCGGCGCCGCTGCGGCAAGCCCAGCAACCCCCAGGCCGCGTCGTGACCCTCCGCGCGCAGCCACCTCTCCTCCCAGGACGCTCTTTGTGCGGCGAAGCGCCCCTCCTCCCCTCGTGTGGTCGCACGTGGGCTACCCACTGCGCACGGCCGCGCACCTCCCGCGCCCACCGCCGCTCCGCCCTCCACCGCGTTGGAGTGTCGCGTGCGCCCAGCGCCGCACCTGTCGCCCTCCGCCAGTAGGTGCCGCCCTCCGCCAGCGGGTGCCGCCTGCGTCGAGCGCGCGTGGGCGTGCCTCGGAAGGGATCTGGAACCTCCCCTCACGTGAGAAGCACGTGAGGTGGGGGTAAAATTATATCAAAGCCCCTCCGTTTCCTGCCAATCACGAAGTAGTCCCTCAGGTTGCTGACGTCAGCGTCACGTGTGGGGCACGTGACGTACTGGAATAATTGCATCAAAAGCTCGATAGATTCCGTAAATTACAGATAAGCCCCGCAGGGACCTTTTCGAAGAAGAAAACTTTATTTTATTTACAGTTTAGTCCCTGCAAACTTCATTTTATCATATCTTTGTCATATGGACTCCAATTTTAGCATATGATATGTTGTTTCGAAGCTAACTCCGTGCTCTACAACATAGTATAATTTGTGGACTGATTCGAGGCTGATTATTGATAATTATTCATTGAGGATCATCTGTCAACTTTTTGCAGGCCACATATTCATGTTTGGAAAATTAACATTATCTTTTGCAGGGATTCAACTAGTGATTTAAATTGAATACTTCCCAAGGATTATTGCTTATAGTATTTGAAAGATTTAATCAGAGCAGGGAGCTTAATTGAGGAAAGAGAATTATTGGATATATTTTCGAGGAATCAATTTGTGTAGGAATATGATCTGATCTCATGATCTCCTGGCTTGCATTAGGGTTTAATTTGACACATATTTCTGGAATTGATATCTTCTGATCTGTGATTTAATATAGAGGAAATTGATCATCATTGGTTGGATTGGAATTCTAGATCACAGATCCTGAGCATAAATTCTGTTTATTTTTGCATTTTCTTCGCATGTGTATTATATTTTCCCCACACAGGAATTAATCGAGCATTAATTAATTACTTAATTTGATTAAGACCGTGCAACTAAAAATCTACGTTCCCTGTGTTCGACCTTGATAAACTTACCAAGTAAAAATATTCCACAACATTCAAAGCTTGTGGTAATTTGACGACCGAAATCCGCCTCCTATACTACAATTATCAACTATTAAAGAGGTGGATTTCGCGTTCATCAAATGGCGCCGTTGCCGGGGAACGGCGAATTTTTAGGGTTTTCAATCATTTTTTGTAATTAATTTTTGTAAAATTAATTTTTGTGTCATTTTTTTTCTGCATTTTATTCTGCATTTCTCTCTTACTCCATACACTAACCGTAATTTCTCTCTTTGCAGACTTCTAGGAGCGGAATTTTGGATATTCATCAAGGAAAGATTGAATTTTGATTTTTGTGAGAGAGATTTTAGTATAGGTTTAAATTTCTGCATCATTCACAGGGTCCCTCTCTCCTTGTACCCTGTCAATTTGTAATATTCAGGATTGAACTCTATGTGGCTTGACGTAGAATTTAGGAGCACATACGCTAGATTAGAATTATTTGATTGCGCTCGTAATTTTTAGGCCATACTTTTCACTAAATAAACGCACTGTAGATCGTTCAACATTAGCCAAATTTTAAATCAATTCTTCCCGCTAATAGAACTATCTGTTTAGGATGTTTTCATCTGTGCGTGTCATTTAGTGTAAATTTTAAATTCTTTGTCTTGCATCCCGCATGGAGAGCGCGAGGATTCACTGTAAGTCCTTCTCTTAAGCATGCATCATTGATTTACGCTTGCATTGGCTTTTTCGATTCATCCTCCTCGAGTTTTACAACTTAGGAATTTACGGAATTGGGACTACTCGTTATGCGTGAATTTTTGTGCTCACATAAACTACAGTGATAACCTTAATCTAAAATTGGGACTGCTAATCAAGGCGACTGTAAATAAACTGACCTAAAATTTACTTTTATTTGGTGGAGAGAAACCCACTCATTGTTTGTATAAGGACAAGATCGCACACCTTATGGTAGAGCCAAAAACTGAAATACTTCATTCAGACTACTGATTTTAAAAATAATTAGCTACTTTTCAGTGAGGGTCCCGGGTAGTCGTTTACGGTCCGACTTCCCTTAGCAGAGTAGGTGGTTTAGAGGACACTGCGGAAGGCACCGTCCTCAAGTAACACGGGTAGCCGTTTAAACGGTCCGTACTTACACCTATACTGGTTGAAAGTGGGTGCAACTAGTTGTATGAACTCGGGACAGTCTTTATGAAATATTTCGGCTCCTAACAGCTCCGCTTAATTTGCAAGATTATCTTGTCATTAAATTAAAATTGAAAAGATAAGCGGCCGAACCCTAATGCGCCTTCACCAGAGTTGAGTGGGTGAATCAACGTGTTTGTTTTGTGTTTGATTTGTGTGCGTGAAAGACCTTGCAATTGCAAGCAAATCATGGTTCGCTGATCATTCCATCCCTCTTGATAAGATGTCGGCACAATGGTCTTCTTTCCCGATCTCCATGACCATGTCCCGATATTCTTCTTTCCCTCAGCCATCATTCTCTTCCCGCCCATACATCCCACCCTATGACCACACTTCTTCTTGGAATAGTCCTCTCTCTTATTCTGACAATTTTATGGACACAAGAGAGAGACCAGAATCGAGAATGAACAATAGAGTGACCGCTATTGATAGTAGAACACAAATTCCGGTCACTAGGATCTCACAAACTCTTGAACCATCCTCTACTCAGGATGACTATCCTCTTGAGTATAATCAATTTTCCTTCGACAATCCACGAGAAAACCAAAGTCAAGGAAATACAACTCATGACCAGACCATAATGTTTATGAACAATCAACACTCTACTCGAGGTTACATGCCAGAATCACGACACATGGAGACTGATTATTCAATCACTAGTCATGAGATGTTTGAGGATGAGATTGTTTGGATTAATCATAAAGCAGACACTTTAACTATGAGAATATATGATCTCATCCAGTCAATGCAAAATTCAGAAGAAGTGAGGTCACCACCATGCGAACCACTAGATCATCACAATCAGACACAACCACTGACCTTTGACCCCCCGACTGACCATATTACAGAAAATACCAAAAATTGTAAAATTTGAAAATTCAAAAAAATTGGACAATTCTGAAATGGAAGCATTTTGCAAGAGTTTGATCTTAGAGCTTCCATTGATCAAAGCCATAGAATATGTGCCCGATCTTAAGAGATTTGTGAAGAGTCGACTGAACCCCAAGAAGACGGGCAAGAAATGATCCAGGACTGAATATCATGTCATATCTATGGCTAGCTCTTTGGTAATGAATCATAAAATCAAAAGCCGCAAAGTCAAGCGGTTGACTCGGATCACATATGAAATTGAGGATTCAACATTTACTCATGTTCGGTTAGACGATGACTCCACATTAAACATCCTCCCCAAGTCCGTCTTTGACCAACTCAAACTCGGACAACTCAAAAAGACTAGGGTGATCGTTCAATTACCTGATCGATCTATCAAAAGACCGCGGAGGATCGTTTCTGTCATCGTAAATTTCCGAGGTAAAAAACATAAGGTGGACTTTATTGTCCTTGACATTGAGCACCCCGGAAGGATGTCTGAGTCTCCTATTATTTTAGGGAAGCCGTTCTTAGCCTCCGCTAAGGCAATCGTCGATTGCGAGACTCAGGAAATCAAGTTCCCGAACTCGGACCACAATAAACATGACCCCAATGACACATCCTGCTCTGAGGAAACCCAGCTTGAAACCAACAGTTATGATCAGGAGATAAATATTTCACATTATCAGACATCTCCACATAACACACTGATACAAACCCTAGGAGAGTCACCTAAGGGACTGACTGTTGGACAAACTTCGGATTCTCACCACCCTATCACTGCTCCTAGGAAAAATCATGATTTTGGAGCTTATGAGGAATTGGACCATATTATTGAAGATCAACACGATTATTTGAGTGGTTCAATCTTCGAGTTGGCAGTAATTCATGACATACTTGAACCTTATAAGGAACCGACTCCAGAAACATCTGATGTCACCAAAACTCATGATCATTCCGAAGTGACATCAACACCCCCAGCCATAAACCACAAGATGCGCAGGAACACTCTCCCTCGACCGAAGCAGTGCATGACACTTCAAGAATTGGTCGACTTTTATGGAGATTCATCTGATGAGGAACTCACAAATGCCACACCGGTTACTCAAGACAGGGAGATGAAGACTGTCCAACTTCCTCCCAACACTTTCCAAGGAAACAAACCGACCAAGAAAGTCACCTTTGACCTTAGACATCAGGTGATTTCTGACGAGTCCTCGTCCGGTCCTGATGAGGTTCGTCAGATAAGTGCAATAGGTACCGCTCTGATCCATGGGCACTTACCTCTGATCGACAAAAGTTGGAGATCCTCTGCAGATGACTACTATTCTCCTGAGGACGACTCTGACGATGGCGGGTCTTCTTCATCGGCCCCATCTTCATCACACTCCACATCTCCATACTATCTCCCTCCACACTCCCGCAAGAAGGTCCCTTGCAAACCTCCTTGATCTTGTACATCCGCAAATCTACCCGGTTCCCCTTCTGTATTTATCCGATTATACTTAGGCTGACCTGAGCCTAAGTATAGGGGGACCACTGCCATTGTTTATACTTCACTTCTCTTCTTTTGTTTTTAATCCTTCTGTATTTAGTACGAGCTATGTCAACATTTCACTTTGTGCCATGGGGACATAGCACAAGCTAAGTATAGGGGGGTGTATTTATATATATTTTATCTACTTTGTCCATAGCTCGTGCTTTAATCATTTTTATCTAACATCGGGGATGGGTACAAGTAGTGTGCATAATACCTGTTTTTCAAAAAAAACACAAAACAAAACAAAAAAATAAAAAAAAAACTTTTTGAAAAAGAAAAAAATGCATTAAAAAAATTTGCATAAAAAAATTCATCATCACTCATGGTCTTGCATTTCATCAAGCATTTCATACATTCCTTGGTCGATATATTCCTGACACATTCACCATCACTTAAGGCTTGAGGATTTTTGAGGACACTTGATTTCTGAGATCTTGAGATTATAAGTTAGCCTGCCTTAGTCATTAGGGTTTTGAACTTAATAATCCATACTTCCTTAGTTTGAAAGATTTGAGCGCTATATTGCACTCTTCATCTCTACATTCAAAAAGAATATGATCAGCACAATCACTCTCACAACTGCATAAGTGATGAGATGAGTTGAGATATCACTTAAGGAACTAGGACTAGAGATTTGAGTTTAGACCCGATCTGATGATATTCGAGGATGGGATAAAGTTAATGAAGGCTTCAGAAAACCTGAGTGTCAGCAAAACACTAGCCAGTATGTGAACAAGATTCATATGCTATCTTTTTGATATTGACCTAAGTGCCAGGGTGTGATGAAACTTAAGGAAAATTGTTGATCAGTGTGCGCCAACTTTTGGTAAAAGCAGTGGAGCTAGCCAACAAAAGAAAAGAAAAAAAGAAATGTCAAAGAAAAGCTCTATCATCCAAAGTCAAATTCCAAATGAGATTCCACCAATTGCGAGCGCTCCCAAACATTTCAAAGTGTCCACTTGGACCAAGCGCTAATTAGGACCAAGGAGTCGGGCTGACACCATAAAAGGGCTCTGCATCGTAAGCGATACAAGTCTGGGTGTCGAAGGTATCTTAGATACTCAAAAGAGACATATCCCGGTGTACTCCCAGAAAAACAAGTGCAGACGAATCCAAATTCTCTTGACGGACACATTGATCAACAAAACAAAAATATACTTGTGTTGAGTTATAAGACACTCGAGAGGCACTTTGTTCCAATGTGAGGGAGAGAAAATCAGACACAATCCTATGCCCTCCATCATATGGTCGTCCATCTACACTTTCAAGTCTGACAAACTAATGAGACGGTTGACTGAAGCAAGAATAGACTTATTCCCTAGTGTTGAGGATTAGGTCTAAAGGAGGATCTTTGGGACTGGAACTTTGAGTGATGACCTGACTCGACTCTCATGAAATGCAGTACACTTAAAAACATATCCTTACATTATATGTACAAACAGAGAGTCTGAAAATTAGAGAAGTTGGATTCCTTTTGATTAAAGCTTGATTGAGCCAGAATTTTAGGATCACTCAAATAAAGGGTCTTCTATGAATTAAGCCTTGAAAATTCACATGCACAGTCAGGGATATATTCAACTAAGTCATTCATTCATTCATGCTCGGGGACGAGCATGGTCTAAGTATAGGGGTATGATGAATCTCGTATTCATCATGCTAAAATTAGTCATTTAGGCTCTGTACCCCATCATCCTCTTGTAATTAATCATTAATAGAGCATTATTAACCATCATGCATATGTAAATAATATCTGCATTTCATCATGCATAATTGCATGTAAAATCCCCAGTGTAAATTAGCCCAAAAAGCCGCTAACTTCTCACATTTTTAGTTAATTCATCCTAACTCCGATTGACCCAAAACCACCTCCATTGTGTAGATATTACTAATCTTATTAAATAAAAAATACAAAAAAATTACTAACCCCAATAAGTGTCAAATAATCCCAAAGTCAAATTTCACATCTGACAGACTAAAATGAGCTTATCTCCCATATACAGTGTCCGATTTTGGTCTACTCACTTATAAAGTACTCCATTTTCAAATACCTTCAAAACAAGACCAATTTCAAAACATTCGGAGCTCATATGTGTAAGTTGGGTTTTGGGCCTGTTTTGCGCATTTTGAATTTTTGCTGTTTTTGACCTCAGTTTTTAGGATCTTAATTAACCCTTTTAATTTTATTTCTTTTTCATTTGTATCCTTTGATGAAAGTTTTAATAAGAAACGTGAAAATCCAAATCCAGATCAAAACTGAAATGAAAGAAACTGACCAAGTCCAAGTGTCCGTTGTCGGTCTGTACAAAAATTGAGCGTTTCTTACTTGTATTTTATTTTCCTAATTTCTTATCCATTAAAAATCCAAAAAAATTAGATTAATGTGTATTAATTTTCTTTTATTTTACCATATTTTTTCTAGATTTTTTATCCTCTCTAAAACCACCAAAAAAATACAAAATCCCAAAAATCGGTTTTCCATATACATGGAGAACCACCAAAAATACCACTTCGCACAGGTGACCTCTTTTGCTCACGGGTCCTTCATGAAAGTTGTAGATCTCGATGAGACGAACAACTTTCGTGAAGGAAATTTTTCGATCGAGGTCTCCTTCTACTTCTTCTCCATCGTCAAAGTTGAATTTTTTTTGGGGGCGCCACGTGGCAGCTCCTGGGCGTGCCACGTGGCACCCCCACTCTCTCTCCAGCCTCCCCCTTCCCGGGTCACGTGCCTAGCACGTGACCCCGTCACCATCAACCCCCAGCCGTTACAACCCAACCCCCCCCCCCCCCCCCGCCGTTCCTCCTCCATAGCGTCGCCGACCTCCTCCTCGTAACGGCCATCGCCGTCTTCATCTCCGGCCGTTACGAGGATGGCCCTCGCCCACGTAACCGCCTTCTCCCCTATAAAAACCCGGCACCTTCATCTTCTTCATCCGCCATTTCCTACAGTGCTGGTGACAGCGTCTACTCTTCCCCGGCGTGATCCAGCGGTCGACTTGACCTCTGCTGCCGCTCTGCGCGGCCGAGCTTCGTTGGCATATCGCCGGCCATTGAGGCAATCACCAGAGAAGAGAGCCACTACTTCTCCTCCTTTCCAGGCGACTTCTCCACGCACATCACCTCCATTTTTTTCCAGATCCGTTCTCATTGTTGCAGGTACATCTCCGCCACGCACCTCCCGCGACCTCGCCGCTCCTCCTCAGCATCGCCGCACCCACGCGCGTCGGCCGCCTCGCCTCTGTTCGCCCTCCGCGCTCGGCCACAACCATCCACCACCGAGCACCTCTGCCACCGCCACTCCAGCCCCACGCCAGCGACGCGCCGCCCCAACCTTCGTCCCCGCGCCTCCGTGTTCGCTGTCGAGCAGCGGCGCCGCTGCGGCAAGCCCAGCAACCCCTAGGCCGCGCCGTGACCCTCCCCGCGCAGCCACCTCTCCTCCCAGCACGCTCTTCGCACGGCGAAGCGCCCCTCCTCCCCTCGTGTGGCCGCACGTGGGCTACCCACTACGCACGGTCGCGCACCTCCCGCGCCCACCGCCGCTCCGCCCTCCATCGCGCTGGGGTGCCGCGTGCGCCCAGCGCCGCACCTGCCGCCCTCCGCCAGTAGGTGCCGCCCTCCGCCAGTGGGTGCCGCCTGCGCCGAGCGCGCGTGGGCGTGCCTCGGAAGGGATCTGGAACCTCCCCTCACGTGAGAAGCAGGTGAGGTGGGGGTAAAATTATATCAAAGCCCCTCCGTTTCATGCCAATCACGAAGTAGTCCCTCAGGTTGCTGACGTCAGCGTCACGTGCGGGGCACATGACGTACTGGAATGATTGCATCAAAAGCTCGATAGATTCCGTAAATTACAGATAAGCCCCGCAGGGACCTTTTCGAAGAAGAAAACTTTATTTTATTTACAGTTTAGTCCCTGCAAACTTCATTTTATCATATCTTTGTCATATGGACTCCAATTTTAGCATATAATATGTCGTTTCGAAGCTAATTCCGTGCTCTACAATATAGTATAATTTGTGAACTAATTCGAGGCTGATTATTGATAATTATTCATTGAGGATCATCTGTCAACTTTTTGCAGGCCACATATTCATGTTTGGAAAATTAACATTATCTTTTGCAGGGATTCAACTAGTGATTTAAATTGAATACTTCCCCGAGGATTATTGCTTATATTATTTGAAAGATTTAATCAGAGCAGGGAGCTTAATTGAGGAAAGAGAATTATTGGACATATTTTCGAGGAATCAATTTGTGTAGGAATATGATCTGATCTCATGATCTCCTGGCTTGCATCAGGGTTTAATTTGACACATATTTCTGGAATTGATATCTTCTGATCTGTGATTTAATATAGAGGAAATTGATCATCATTGTTTGGATTGGAATTCTAGATCACAGATCCTGAGCATAAATTCTGTTTATTTTTGCATTTTCTTCGCATGTGTATTATATTTTCCCCATACAGGAATTAATCGAGCATTAATTAATTACTTAATTTGATTTAAGACCGTGCAACTAAAAATCTCCGTTCCCTGTGTTCGACCTTGGTAAACTTACCAAGTAAAAATATTCCACAACATTCAAAGCTTGTGGTAATTTGACGACCGAAATCCGCCTCCTATACTACAATTATCAACTATTAAAGAGGTGGATTTCGCGTTCATCAGTCTTTTCCTGGTCCTCTGGAGCTATGGCTACTTGATTGTAGCCCGAGAACCCATCCAAGAAGCAGAAGAACTCTTTCCCCGCTAATCTCTCTAGGATCTGATCAATGAACGGTAGGGGGAAATTATCCTTCTTCGTCGCGGCATTCAGGCGTCTGTAATCCACACAGACGTACCACGACGTGGGCACTGACGTCACGATCTCCTCTCCGTCCTCGTTGGTGGTCGTCTGAATTCCTGACTTTTTCGGGACCACATGGATTGGGGTCACCCATTTAGAGTCGGAGATGGGATAAATGAAACCCGCGTTGCACCATTTCTCTATCTCCTTCTTCACGACCTCTCGTAAATTTGGATTCAAACGACGTTGGAATTCACGAGAGGGTTTGGCTTCATTCTCTAAGTAGATATGGTGCAAACACAGAGTGGGATTTATCCCGTGGAGATCGAAAATGCTCCAGTCTATTGCCTTGCGGTTTTTCTCCAGGATCTCTAGCAAGCGAGATTCATGTTCCTCGGTCAATCGTGAACTGATGATGACCAGAAATTTCCTGTCCTGGCCCGCAAGGAAGGCGTATTTCAGTGTTGTGGGTAAAGGTTTGAGCTCAGGTATAGTGTGATCGTCTAGGAAATCTGGCTCAATCTGATCTGGTTCGGTGTTGGAAGTGGTTGGATCTTTCTCTGTTATTGTTGCCACCAAGTTGTTCGACTCTGGAGTCGGATCATCAAAGGTTTCCATGCAATCAGCAAAAGCCTTGTCCGACTTGTCATCCTCATCTTCCGATTGTCCTAAAGATGTAAGGACTGACAGGCCCAACTGGGCCTCTAAGTCATCGAAGATGTAGGGCGATGCAAGTTCTGAGTTGTACTCGTTTCTGAGGACCTCGCAAACTGACTCATGCACTGGATTATCTCCGGAGGGGATGGACTCATCGGTGTTGGCTGGGTTCTGTCTCCATGGCCCAACTGTGTCTACATGATCGCAGTCTGCTTCGGTTGAAGAGTACTCGGTGTTAGATTCGGAATCCGGTCTCTACCATCTAGTCTGCTTCATCTCAAGTTCCTCATCTCCGCCTGGAGTTTGGAACTAGATCTTCCCGATCTTATAGTCAAACAAGGCCCCTGCTGTCCTGAGGAAGGGCCTGCCTAAGATGATCTGGGAGTCTCTCCAATTACGAGGGGTTTCCATATCTAGGACAATGAAGTCCATCATGTATTACTGCCCCTCGACTTTGATCACAATATTCCTCAATTCTCCTTGGGACCTCTTGGTTGATTTATCAGCGAATTGCAGGAGGGCTCTAGATTTCCTAAGAGGTCCGAGATTAAGCCGCTCATAGAGGGTTGTAGGCATTAGATTGATTGAGGAACCATTGTCCAGGAGAGTGCATGCAAACGCGATGTAATCAACATGACTCACTACATAGTGTGCACCCATGTCTCTTCGTTTCTTGGGAAACGAGTTCTTTATTGCACAAATCGTGGCTACTGAGAGAACGTGTTTCTCAACGCGGCTTTTGGTCTTCCTGCTAACCCGATTAGGTGTGCATCTCACCTTAAGGTATTTTTGAAATACAGGGGTTATTTATTTTTGAAATGCAGGGGTCATTTCCACGTACTTGTCAAAGGGGATTGTGACCTTGATGTGTTTGTTGCAGAACTCTGCCATCTCAGGGTCATCTTTTTTGATTTTTCTCATTTTCTTCTTTCCACCCTTGAGAGCTCGGGGGAAAGGGATTATTGACTCTAACTCATGTTCTGAAACTGAAATGTTTTCATTAACTTTTGAAACTGAGTTCTGTACATGAATCTGACTCTTGAACATACTAGGACTCTGACTCTGACTAAAAGAAAAATGCTGAGGAGAAACCGGTGATGCATCTTCCACGACTTCTTGACGGTCCTCCTCAGATAGAGGTGCGGGCTCTTCATCGGTTCCGTCGGACTCTATGTTGATGTAGGGTTGCTGCTTCGAGGACTCAGACGTCCTCTTCTTCTACAGGTGGTGATGGTGGTGTTGCTCCTCTTCTTCCTCCAAGTTCTCCTCAGGTAGAGACTTGGCGGCTCCTTCCTTCGGTGCTCGTGCCCGATCAGGTATGGTCACGATCCTTCCGCTTCTGAGGGACATATGATTCACATTATCAAAAGAAAGGATCTCATGTTCAGATAAATAATTATCTAAATAATATACCTAATCACGAGGTCGGTTCTGGCCATGGATTATGTTGTTCGGGTTGGCCTGAACCTGTGCGGGAATCGGGGTCTTTGGCGCCATCTGTTGATCCTGGGTACGAGAGACACAATTTAGATCGGTTCTCATATCCAGATAGTTGTTCTGCATTTGTTGGACCCTATCAGACAGGGTCTGGATCACCAAGGTGAGGGACTCCAATTTGGCGGGCTGGGCCGGCTGATTTGTGGATGAGGTTCTGTATTGCTCTGCTGGCCAAGCCGATACTGCTGCTGCTGGTGGGACGGTGCTGGGCCCTGCTCATATGTGCGTTGTTGCTGCTGGTGCTGCTGAGGCTGGTACCCTTGTTCGGACCTGGACTGAACAAAGCGCGGTGCGGGGACAGAGCTGGTTCCTTGGTAAGCTGGGGTAGGTCGGTGAGGCTGACCATTCCCCAACCCCGACTGTCTGCTAACGGGGTCACGGCTGTACCACAGCCCGTTGATCTCGAACACCTGCGGAGGCTCCTCGTATCCGGTCTCCACTTGTGGGGGTGCATGCTGGTCCTGCTGAGTGTAAGTCTGATCCTCCACCCAGCCACTCTGAGGCCCCGGTGCATGTTCCTGTACAAGATGGACTCGATGTACAGGTGCAGGTGGTGCAGAAGGGGTAGGTAGCTTCATCTTAGCTACCTTCTCAGTAAGTTCCTCCACTTGCTTCGGTAGACGTAAGAGAGACTCAAGGTCAGTGACCCTCTTGTGGATCTTCTCGACCATGGTTAACTTATCAGCAATCATCCCCATGCTGGGGATGAGGTCCTCGGTCAGATCTGCTACAGTCCTTCGGGTTGTCTCATTGTATAGGATCGAGGGAAACAACTGATAGGCCCTGGTGGCCTGCGACCTGCCGGTTTCCGCCATCTGCTCTAGGATCTTCCATACGGTGTGCTCGTTCTTGTTCAGATAGCTTCCTCCATAGGCGCCACTGACTAACCCCTACATCTCTGGGATTAAACCACATAACAAGGTCTGGACTAAGATCGCCTTAGAAATGTCGTGGCAGGGACATTTCTGAACTAAGTCATTGAACCTATCCCAGGCATCATGGAAGGGTTCACTGGGTCCTTGGGAGAAACTGGCGATCTTCGTTCTCATTTGGTTAGTCCTACTGAGAGGGTAGAACTTCTTCAGAAATAGCTCCTTGAACTGCATTCAGGTTGTACATATCACCCTTAGGTTTTTTTCAGCCAATGTGCTGCCTTATCTCCTAAGGCAAATGGGGTGGCCTTTAGTCTAATGTAATCTTGGCCAACATTAGGATGGCTAAGATTGTTGCAAACCAGTTTGAAGTCTCGGAGGAAGGTATACGGTTCTTCATGGGCATTTCCATTGAACTTCAGTAGCAGGCTAAGGAAGTGGGGCTTGAGCTCAAATGCTTCGGCGGGAACCGCTGGTGCCAACCAATTTTGTATCTCATTCTCCGTTGGGTTGTAGGCATCAACCATTGGTCGGTCGATTCCTCCTGCTACAATGATTTGTCCCATTCTAGCCGTGAGATCTGCATTTCTTTGTTCGGCTTCGGCAAGGCGATTAAGAATTTGTCGCAATTGATCCTCATCCGGTGGTGGCTGCTTAAGCGGCATCTTGCCCTCTAGTCCTGGGTATGAAACAATGTCGGTGTCAGAGGGCAAATCAAGGAAGGGATTCTTACCGAGGTGATGGTTCCTCGGTAAGCTCAGAGGAGAGGAAAGGGTTGGTTTGAGAGTAACCACCCTGAGTGTGAGGGAACCAGAACTCAAGAGGGTCATGAGTCCTGGGTGGTTCAAGGTGCGCTTGGGCCGATGAAGAGGAGTTTCGTGGGGGGCTCAAAGAGAGATTGGTGAATAAAGAGTCGATATCCCCCCAGTCAATCATCTTGATTTGGCGAGAAGAAGATAGGATTTTACTCCTACCTGAAGCAAACAAATCAATCCAAGACCCTGGGTTCACACTCAACACAGTGAAGGACTCAAAATCGAGTCCAATTAATCTTGTAAATTTTAAGTGTTATTTTTCAAGCAAGATAGCAAGGATTGCGTGGCCTAAAGGGAAGTCGGCTCAGAGCTGGATGCGTCTTCCCTGTTTAACATGTCGCCTAAGATACCACCGGTCCTTCCTTTCTTCGCTCCTATCCCAAGAGGATGGATTCAAAGACCATACCCCTATCTACCTACAAGCAGGCGGAGGCTGACAAGGCCGGAACTTCACCCTGAGGGTTATTGGCAACTTGTCGCAAAGTACCGCAATTTCACCCCTATCTACCTGAGACAGGCGGAGGCTACTTGGTGCTAGTCAGTGAACCTTAAAAATTTGACTTGTGATATTTGCTAGGATTAGTCAGAACGTGATATGGAAGATGGGGATTTGGGCTCTGCCTTAAGGTGTTCACACACACTCAAGTACCCTCACTCAGCTTGAAAACAAGGTCGGGGATTAATCTCCCGCAAACAAATTTTTTCAATTTTATTTATTTTTTTGGTCAATAATGTTTAGCAGTCTCGATTTTTAAGTTAAGTTCTCACTGATTTAGTCCAACCACACAACACCCCTATCGTCTAGTCCCAATTTCCATTTAAATTAAATGTGAAAAACAGAGGGGGAAATCGAGAAAAGTCGATGCACGAAAATCAATGATGTGTATGCTGAGTTAAGGAGCTTACAATGATCCATTCACTTTTTATGCAGGATGTAAAACAGAATTGAAAACTTTTTTACACTATATGCAAATGCACGTGACAAAATCCGCTCCTAGACAAGCAGTTCTACTAGCGAGTGAAGAACAGGTTGATTTGGCTAAGTCCTGCGGTCTAAGTGCGTCTTTTAAGTGGTTGTGTGGTCCTAAAAATTACGAGCACAAGCAATTCCTAGATTGGCTCGAGGAGCCGCTAGTGCAAGCCTAAATTACCATTCAACCACACAGCACACGGGGTCACAGTTTCACTATATTTACACGTGCGAGAACCCAAATGGGAACCGCTGGAAATGATGCGAAAAAGGAAAGAAATAAAATAAAAGTACAAATCCTCTCTATTCACTCAATAAATTACAATGCTGAATCTTCGAAGCGTCTTCAACTCCTCATGTTCCTCACACAGAAACAAATTGAGATCAGAGAGTGACACAGAAAAAATGCAAAGAATTAAAAGAGAGAAAATATTCACAAGAAAACCGGGGGTCAGACTACCCGAGGATAGAAAATCAAACACTTAAATTTTACTGCAAATTAACCTAAGTCGTGCCTCTCCGGCAACGGCGCCATTTTGATATTCCGCCTCACGCTACCCTTCTTAATTCAGTCAAATTAATGTCCAAATTATTTCTGATGTTCGTTGCAGTCGGATAACGAGAGGGAATCAAAAACCACTTTTAATTTAATCAAGTTAATTTCGAGTGGCAAAATTTTTTTACTTGGTGAAGTCTAAGGTCGAACTCAGGAAGGCATATGTCTCCTTAGGTGAATTTTTTAGCTAAGTTCCACTGTTCGATTTTGAGGAATAATTCTTTTGGTCTTTTTTCTATTTTCTATGCAAAACACATGCAAAAATCAGGCCAATTTAGAACTTAAATCACTTAAGTATTCAAATGACGTCCAAAAATAATGAAAATTGGCCAGATGATGAAATATGGTGTAATTAAGCTACCCTGATATTTTTGGAATTTTCTGACACTAAATGAATTTACTGTAAATTAAACATGAATGCAGGGTGATTTTGACTAATTTAATTTTAATAAATATCAAATCACAGTATTTTGGGGAATAAAAAATATCCTAGATAGATCTAATGATGAGGAATCCAGGAAAATTATCAGACCTTAATTTTAATGTGAAATGAACCTATTAAAAATGAATTAAGGAAATCACCAAATAATTTATTTAGGCCTCGAAATGCGTGCAAAATGAAATGAAATTTTTATGCAACGTGTATCTAATTATCTTAGAGCTAATGTGATTATTTGGGAATTTTTGGAGTTACAGAGAATTTACTATTAATTAAAAGGTGAAATTGGGCAAAATATCACAGAAATGGACCAATTAATTAATTAAAAATTCCACTGATATCACAAAATTATGCCAAATGTCACATAAGATAAAGGATAAGTTAAACTACAACATGCAATTTTTGGAATTTAAAAATGATGAAATATGGACACCTAAATATGCGTACAAAGACAGGGGTATAACTGCAATACAGAAAATAAAAATTGCTTAAAAATAAATATGCTGACAGGGACCTTTATGCATTTACCTATAATGCAGTAGTTGGAATGCAAATTCTCTACTGACGCACGTGCTTCTCACGTGGGGGCGCTTCATAGGGACTGAAATGCAATTTCTGAAACTTCCAGGGGCCTCTGTGTAATTTGCCCAGGTCGCACGTGCTCCTCACGTGGGGTACCCTAGGCTCAGATGACTTCAGTGGCTCGGGACGAGGCTCGGTGCCCTGGAGGTTCGGTGGAAGGCTCGGCGGAGCTTCGGGTGATCCAAGCCTAGAGGTCGGGGAAGAGGCTCGGATTGGATGTCGTGGCGGGCTCTGGACCATTGGATCAAGGACGATCCAACGGCTGCTGGTTGATGACGTGTGGTGAATCAGTGATCGTTGGATCTGGATTGATCCAACGGCGCCTGGGGCTCGATGAAGAGGGCGACGTGGCTAGCTTCGGACCGTAGGATCACTGATCGATCCAACGGTGATGGAACGCTCTTGAGATGGTGACGTGGCTCGCTAAGCACCGCTGGATCTAAATGGATCCAACGGCTCTGTGCTGCTCTGGCGCTTGGCAACGTGGCTGGCTTATGACCGTTCGATCAAGATGATCGAACGGTGGCTGTATATCTTCCCCAACGGCCCTCCGCCACCTGCGGAGGAGAAGGCGGGGCTCCGACGAAGGGGGGCTTGCTCCGCCTCATCCTCTAGGTGTCGGTGAAGCTCGTCGGAGGGTCTGGAGAAGCACGGAAGATGCGTGGAAGGTCGCCGAAGCTTTAGGTGGTTTCAGGAGCGGAGGAGGAGCTCTGGGGCACGGTGGCAATGAAGCTCGAAGGGAGCTCTGATGAGCTTCCGGCCAGTGAAGGAAGGAGCACCTGCAAGGGGTTAGAGGATAACCGAAGCACGTGGGCTGTGCGTGGAGTTGTGCAGGGTAAACGGTGAGGCCTAATAGGAGTGAGGGGTGTCCGACGATGGTGCTCCGCCCAAGTGGCGGGGATGGAGTCGATGAAAGGTCGAGATGCGGTGTTTGAGGGAACGGAAGGATGCGTGAAGATTGGAGCTCCGTCGCAGAGCTCAGAGTGATGAAGGTGGAGCGAGAAGATGACGGCGGAGTGCGAATTAAATCGGAGAAATAAAATGAAAAATCAGAAGAAGATCAGAAGAGGATGGAGGGGGGCTACCTGGGGAATGGAGCTCAGATTTGAGCTCCAGATCGTCGCTCTAGGGATCGGTAGAGTCCCGAGCTCACGCAGCTCGCGGTTGGAGGCTGCAGCACGGCGGTGGCGGCCGTCGATCTCGCCGGAGAAGAAGGCCCGTCGTCGCTCGAAGAATCACTCAATTTCTGTCACCAATCGATGGCTCTGAGCTCAAGGTTTCTCTCTGGGGTGGCGGATCGGCGTGACAGTGGCCGGAGGGCGAGGATTTATAGGGCGAAGTTGATGGGTTAGCTGGTGATGAGGTGAGGTTCATGGTCGTCGTGGAGCGTCTCTGGTGGACGTCGTGGGAATAGAGGGAGTTGGCGAGGATGAGGGGAGAGTGGTGAAGATCATGGACATGTTGGCGGTCGGAGAGGGTGGCAGGAGTGGAGGTGAAAATAGAAAGGGGCGACGTCTCGTGCAAGGTCAAGATCGTGGGAGAGAGGGTGACCGGAAGTAGAAGACGAAGTCCTGGCCGTTGGATCTTGTGATCCAACGGCCCAGATCGAAGCGCTAAGGAGCGGGTAGGATTAGAACCGAACCGAGGCGATCAAGGGTGCTGTATGCGCCACGCGTCGCGTTAAAGACGAAGCACGAGCGGGCGGCGTGGATTAAATCAAGGCAAAGCGATCTAAGGGGTGTGATTGCGCCACGTGGTGTTATATGGGAGCGGCGCTGGCGAACGGTGGAGAGGATCCCAGGGGTTTGATCGGATGGCTAAGGGTTGGCGTGGAGATAACGGCTGAGATGGAGGGCTTTTAAGGTGATCGGAAGGCGCACAATGCGCCACGTGGCAAACTGTGGGAGAGGCGCGAATGGGCGGATCAGATCTGAGATGGGAAGTGATCTGACGGTGGAAGTAAAGGGTGCATGTGGAGGTGGCGCCACCGTTGGATCTGGATGGAGATCCAACGGCTGTGGGCGCGGGTGGCTAGGGCAAGGGGAGCGGGCCGCGTGGCGCAATCAGAGGGCGCCACGTGGCCAGTTGTGAGTGGCTGAGAGGAGAAATGATTTTAGAGAGAGAAGGAGGCCGAATTTGGAAAAACTTAAAACATGAAAGTTGTAGATCTTGATGAGATCTACACGTTTCAGGTTGACCAAAGACGGAGATGAGGTCAAATATGATACAAAAATACAAGAATACAAATATACACATATATAGTATACATAGAGGCCCAAAAACCCAACTTCTTCCTACGAGCTCCAAATTGGATGAAATTAGTCTCATTTTAAAGGTCTTTTAATGTGTATTGATCTGAAGGTAAGTAGACCTATTTCGGAGGTTGTATGAGGGAGTTGCAGGCTTTCTTAGATCCAGAAGGTCTAAGGCTTTATTGGGTGCTTTTACAAAGGAGATTTCTGACCCTCTTCCTTATATTATTAACTGAAGGTATATATATTATAAGGGAGGTGTTATTTTATAGGTGGATATTTACAAGTGATCCTAGCTTCTTATTTAATGCAATATGAGTGCCAAAATGCCTATATTATGAATGCATGTATGAATGCTAATTATTCATTATAAAGGGAGATATGCATCTATTTACTCGGAAACAAGACTCTATTTTCAACTTTTAGAGTGATGAATCACAGATTCATCACATGGATTCAATATTGTTTCTTACTTGCACAACCAGGGATTCAACTTACTCATTCATTCTTTCTAACTAATTTATTGCTTGAGGATGAGCAAAATTTAAGTATAAGGGGTGATGAATCCCATATTCATCAATATTATATTGAGATTAGGCTTGGATCAGAGTTTTGCTTAATCCATGCCCAATCCACACATAACGGATTTTTAATTCTTCCTATCTAATCAAATTCATTAAACATGCAAATCCAATCTGATCCATTTGGATCAGATTGTTTCGTATTTTTAACACATGTTATCACTTCATAAGCTATGATTACTTTTGTAGCATACTAGACCTCGATTTTTGAATCATGGTTCTAATATTGAGGGTGTGGATGAATGTAAAGAAAAGGATAGTTAATTTTTGGGAAGCAAAAATATATATGCTTGTTATGGATTTCGTATGAACAATCATTATATAACTAAATACAATAGCATACCTATAATCCCTAGAAACTATAGATGCATCATGTTGACTTCGAATAAGATTGCAAGTTTGTAGATATCAAACATGAACTACAACTAACATGCTCAGCTACGTGGTGCAGGAGGGAGGACCATACGTGAGGGAGGTCTAGGACAACGAATATGCACGACTATGCAGTGTGGGAGGCAGGCACCTGAGGTTCTTGGTTAAGTGTGTGTGACGGAGGTATGGGAGAGCCGAAGACGAGGTCTGCCGTGCATGGGCGTGGGAGGTCTAGTTACGTGTGTATGCAGTTGGGGATGAGAAGGGCGCGATTGAGGACGAGACGGTAGCTAGAGGAGATGTGAGCACCTGAAGTTGAAGATATGTACACTGTGGGTGGGTGTTTTATTTGGAAGGGGCCCCAAAGGGCTTTAGGTTTAGGTAATAATGGTATTTCATTTGGAAAATTGGAAGGTTTCGGAGGCATTGCAAGTAGCTATTACTTTTTTTCTAAACCAACCAGTGGGGTGGGGTAAGGAGGGTTTCTAGCAAGTGGAGCGGAGTAAAGTTTGAGTTGGAATGGGTTTAAACTAAAAATAGAGTAGCTTGGATATTTGCACATAGCTTTCAAATAAAATTAAACATATAATATTCTTTAGTGACATCAAATAAATAATTATGTATTATTTATTAACAGATTAACGGATTGGATAGGATCAGATTTTTGATAATAATCCGATCCAATCCATAAATTAACAGATTTGTAAAATTTTAATCCAATCCAATCACTACAAAAAACTTAGCCTAATGCAACGAATAATTTAATATTCATTGTCATGTCGTCCATAGTTAAATAAATAACAAAGAATATTATTTATCGCTTACTTCTTTGAATTCGCAATGAATAGTGGTACTTGTTGCTATATTCCTTACAATAAATCACATAATAATTATTATTCATTGACTTTTTCTTCAAATCATTATTAAATTTAGCAATGAATTGATATGAATTTTGACGGCTAGTGAACCTTTAACAATGAATATGACATTTATTGCTAGTTATTAATACAAAAGATGATATGACAATAAATATTCAGACTACTCGTTGTCTTTGGTCCAGTTTCTTACATAGATCCATTAGACTCATAAATCCAAATTGACCTAATCCAATGATAACAGATGGATCAAAGTATGGATTTTATCTTATCCTTGTACACCTCAATTGGGATCTTTGCCCTATATCTGAACCAAAACAACAAATAAATCCCCAAATTAAATAAAATCAATACTCTCCACTATGTACATAATTAGTAATAATTATTGTTAATAAATTTAACCTTATAATCAACATGTATATATTGTATATAATGTAACCTTGCTCCTTCTTTGTTTATTTTCTTATTATAAAAAAATCCCTAAAATTAGACTAATATTGTACATAATATATTGAAATTAGATCGAAGAGGAGCGAGCGGGTGTGATGGCTTCATGTGTCCAACTGACCTCGACCGTCTGATTGTTAGATCAAACGACCTCTGATGAGGCGCAAGTGGGAAATTGTGGGCCGCTTGATCAAATTATCAGATGGTCCATGTGAAAGCAGAAGGCTCTAAAGGACCAAGTTACATGTCTAGCCTCTGTGGCAGCCATGTGGCCCAATAAGCAAATTCCAAGCATAAAATAAAAGAAAATTCCAAAATAACTACAAAATGATGTCAAATCAAAAAGTGTTCAACATGAAAGTTGTATATCTTTTTGATATCTATAACTTTTACGAGTAATAAAACAAAATGCATCATATGATGTAATATTATGGTTATAGGTACTTCTATAATTATAAAAATACAATTTTCATTTGTTTTATTGTTTTTTTTTTGTATTTGTAAATACGATCACGCTTTGTCTTAAACCTCTGGTTACCTCTTCTTCACATGCATCCCATTCCATCCGTTATTTCTCTTATTAATCACCACCAACCCACGTGTCTTCATACCCTCCATCTGGTACCAATCGATAGCCATTGCCTTCCTCTTGTCGCCAACTCCTCTATCTTAGCCCTCCACCTATGCACGACAAATTCTTGTCGATTGAAACTGACATGCCACACAACTAATTCCTGGTCAAAATCGTGGTGTAGTCCATCAGTTGCCATCATCCGCCCCTATGTTAGAAACCTCTGAGCACCCTATTCCTCCTTGGTGACAGCTAGTGAACCATAGATAAAGAGACGACGAAGGTTGTCTTTGGTGAGATCTGCAATCTAGTTCACCATGTTGTAACCCATATTTGAGTGCTTCTCGAGCTCATGCACTATCGCACCTTCGAGCGAATACTAGAAGTCCTCCAAGATCCGGCCCAAGCATCCACTTCGCTTTTTTTCTTCTTCGACAATGAGTACCTTTGTACGTCACCCCGTTTTCATTTTCTTTGATTTTATTCTCAGCATATACACAAGATATGGCCCCCTCGCTCACCTAACCCCTACAGGTCTTTCCCTTTAACTAATCGGATCAGACGAAGCATCTACATTCTCACCCTTCTTCTATGACAAAGCAGCACTGTTACAACGTCGTGATATCACCGCAGCTCCATATCACCCCATCCATCCTTGTCGCAGTTCCCTCGAGCCTCCTAAGCATTCAACAGAACTGTAGGACCCAGTATAAGCTCGGTCGGGCTCGTTATAGCTCCGCCATCCAGTTGTGTGCGGAGAAGGAGGAGAGTACAGAACCATTAGATCTTGGCTTCAAACTGATCGAATGGTTCAGGAGGAGCATCCGCCACCGTTAATCACCCTTGTAGGAGTTACATCTTAGTCGTCCACATTCAACATTATCAAGACCCTTGGATCTCCTTTAATCTAATGGCCATGATCGTTGCCCAAGCCTCCACCCCATGCCTCTAGGCTCGGGCCCACAAGCCATATTCTGTGTCTCCATCTCCTACCATATAGACCAAATTCCAGGTCTGATTCTAGCCTATGCCTGAACCGAATGTAGGTGGGCTTTTTGCAATACCCACCCTCAGCTTTGAGTATTTGCACTTGAGTCCCTACGTACAAGGAAACATTAGAAGACCCCCCCCCCACCGAGTTTCTAATATTGTAGATAAACCCATGTCATGTGTTTTTTATTAGTTTTAAATTGTATTAATCAACTTTCTATTGCTTGTATGCCCTTGGATTATCTTGTGAGTATATTGAGCATGTGAACTCCAAAATGAATAAAACTAGTCTTATTTTAAAGCTTGTTTAATGCTCTACCTAATTGGTTATTGTGAGCTTTGATTTAACTTGTTGAAAAATACTGATTAGTAAGAGAAGAT
Organism: Ottelia alismoides; assembly: GCA_037367405.1. NCBI lineage: Eukaryota > Viridiplantae > Streptophyta > Magnoliopsida > Alismatales > Hydrocharitaceae > Ottelia > Ottelia alismoides. Next base: position 636,569 of record JAZKJV010006766.1, read on the forward strand.
CACTAATTGTTAATTCTTGTTTTAAATGTCATGATTAACATTTAAGTCTAGAACTTTCAATTAAATAGGTCCTAGAAAGCTTGCTTCATGTAGAATTTAATTATGAAATTAGATTTCTGATTTAGTATCATTAATTCCCTGATTAGATGATATGTGTAGATTAAGTGATTTAGATATTTAGAATTTTAGGTACATTGAACTCACACTGAAATTGAAACTTAAATCTGCAATTGAATTGAGATTAATTTCTATTTAAATTGCTTGAGATTAAAAATACTAACTTAGGAGCTTTTTTAGGTTATTTGTGTATACATTCTCATAGCATTAGCATACCATACATTGTGTAGCAATTTATTCTTGCATTAAAAAATCATAAAAATTGAATGCATTAACCTTGATCATAATAACACTCTATGAGATAGAATAGATATTTTTACCTGGATTAAATAGCTTTATAGCTTGTATCCGTGAGTTTCACACTACACTTATCCATGTAAAAATTAAGTTGTGCCTCATGATGAATCTCCATTTCATCACCTTTATTCTATCATTTTGGCCTTAAAACCCCAGCAAATGCATGTAAATAGCATTTATTTGTACATAATAGCACCCATTATTTATTGTATTTATTATACATAAAATAAGGTTTTTAATGCCAAAATTATAGAATAAAGAGAAGAAAAGAAAAAGGAATAAAATATTGTAAATATTTTATGACCCTAACCCCGAGACCAAGGTCAGAATGGAATTGGTCGATAAGGAATAAAGTAGGGGGAGATAAGGGCCAATTATACAATAAATACCTCATTTATTAATTCATTTATTTATGCATTTTTGACACCTATTTTGTACATAATTATTTATTCATCAAATAAAGAAACTTTGTACATGAAATTTGTAGATAATAATGTAAATAAAAATACAAAATTGAGTTTGTATAAAAATAAGACTCAGAGTACATTTTATACACAGAATAGAAAGCCAAAATCTCAACTTCACAGACCCATATCTTGCAAATAAAAACTCCAAATCACCCAAACTCACCTTTAATTGTATATAGCATCTCATAAACTATTTTATAAAATTGGTTTCATAATTTTTGGAGACCATCTGTGGAAGTTAGGTTTTTGGCCCTTCTTGTACATAATACCTGATTAAAATATTCATTTTATTCAATGTCTATTATTTTCACAAATTCATATTTTTAGAATTTTGTAAATAATGTATATACTACATGTACATATTGAGATTAAAAGAAAACTAAAAAGAATTTGTGAAATAAAATAAGTCTATGTATCACATAGGCAAAATACCTATGTTAAGAATGTATATAAATAAAAAGAGATTGTATTCTTTTAATTCTTTATTCATTTATATAAAAATGTATATATTATATATAACTTATTAAAAATACAAATCAATAATAAAAAGAAATAAAATTCATTACATAAATAAAATATATATAATATATAGGTAAAATACCTATAAGTATACTTACATATACACAAACACATTTATTTAAAAATATAAATAAACTCATAAAAATCAAATAAAAATATATTTATACTCATAGAAATAAGTTATAAATTTATAAAATAAGGAAAAAATGATAAAATAACATAAAAAAAATAAAAATAAATGTATATAAATACACTTATAAATACAATATTTTAATAAATCCGTAATAGAATAATTCAAAAAAATAAATAAAAATCATAAATAAATACTACATTAATTTATAAACATTTTTTATTTTTAAGTAAATTCTAAATAATTCATTTAATACGTTAAATAAATAGGTCAAGATAAGCCTGACGTGGACCAATCAGGAGCCAGGGAAAGTTGACCTCCGGTCAACTCCCCCTGCGCCTCTGACTGACCCGTCAGACCTGTCTTTTCCCCTATTTTCTTGCTTTTTTCCCGCGTGGCTCAGTGATCAATCGACAACAGTCATTTCATGAGATTTGTTCTCCTTTCATCCGTGATCCCCGCCGATCATTTGGATCCTTTGTACATAGATCGTATCGCCGGCTACGGCCTGGTCAATAAGGGTGCCCTGTATGTGCATAAATAAGGAACCCCCGCCTCCTCTTCAAGTTTGGTCAGCTTTTCAGCCAATCCCTTCCCAGAATTCGGTCCCGGCGATGTTCCTGGTGACAGGAGGAGCTCGCCAGCACTTTGAATCGATCGGAGAGGCGGAGGTTGCACCCATGGTGGCGCTCCGGCAGCCACCCTGCTCCCTGGAGTTCCTCCAGGTATAAGAGCTGCGCGTTTATCTTTTTAGGTAGATTTTTATATCAGCATTTTATTCCCGCATTTTGTTTTGCATTTAGAGTAGTAGATTAGCGTAATTTAGCTGTTTCGTAGTTCGCCGGAGCTCCGCTCCGGCGAGCTTTCACCGTGTTTTCGACTGTTTCCGACCACCACTACGCCTCCATTTCCATACCCCTTCATTCCCCTACGCCCCAGGCATTCCCATTCACCCAGATCTTCACCAGATCTGGAGATCAGATCTCCTCCTCCGCCCTTCGCCGGAGATCATCGCCCAGTGCCCCCTCTCACTCCTCTCGACCCAAATAAGGCCCCCAGCCCCTTGTTTTTGTGTGCTGAGCTTCCTTGCAGGTGCTGGAGGCCAAAGGACCCCCATTGGGGGCGATTTGATTCTGCTGCAGGTACCTGGGGTCCTCATCCTTCATCGACCTCGCTGGACCACTCCGGTGAGCCTCCGGCTCCCCTGAGCGCTCCAGTCAACCGAGCAAGGCCCCAGGAAGCTTTTTGGACCATCTGATGCCCGAGGGAGCGCCGGACGAGCGACAGCACCGGATCGAAGGTCGGGGAAGAGGGAGTTCTTCCCTGTTCTTCGTGCCTTCGTCTTCACCGTCCGATCGCATTCCCAGCCCAGATCGAAGCAGCACCGTTCGATGGAGCCCCGCATCAACCGTCAGATCCGCCCGGGTGATCTAATCTCAGCCTTCCATCGGCGAAGCGTCATCGGGCAACGTGGAGGCACCGCGTGGCAAGTGAAGAGAGCTGAACCGTTGGATCGCGCGCCTATTGTGGGTAATTTGCATATCCAGCCCCCGCTTTTTTTGTATTTATTATTTAATTCTGTAAATAATTTTGCACGTTATAAAATAATTGTAATTTTTGCAGTAGGACCCCTGTGTTTCTTGAAATTACATTTAGGTCCTCCCGCGCCTCACGTGTAGTCCCACGTGAGGCGCGTGAAATTTTGCATGTAAGCCCTGGCGGTTTTTGTTTTTTGTAAAAAGTTCTAAAAGTTTAAATAAATGTTTATTCCAGTATGTATTTTTGCACTGAAGCCCCTGTTGTTTATTTTTTTTGCAAAAATACCCTTGCCAGGCAGTTTTATTTTTGTGTCTTTATCTATTTGTTGAAAATACCCATTGTGCTTCTAAAATTTCACAAAAATTAGGATAGATGCTCTATGCCATGCTGGTTCACGCCCATATTTTATTTCGCATTTTTTGCATTTTTCCTAATTATTAAAAATGATAAAGAAGCCATTTTTGCACTGTCTAATTTAGAAAATACAAAAAAATTAAAAAATGTTTTTGAAAAATTCCAAAAAAATTATATATGGTATAATTATATATATATATATTGAGTCCAGAAACTGGAAAAACCCTAAAAATATGAAAAAGAAAATTAAAAAAATCAGAAAATCCAAAATCCAACAAAAAAATAGAAAAATCCTTAAAAAACCCCAAAAATATATTTTTCTCTTTTATAATTATCTATATGTTATTATTAATGTATTAAAATTAATTTGGGAATTTTTGGAGTTTATTTTATATTTTTAAAACCCAAATTATATACGGCTATTTAATTAGTCCTATATTGTGGACATTTTTGAATTTAAAAATACATAAAAATTAGAAATATAAATGGATAATAAAAAAATTAAAAAAATATTAAAAAGTATAAAAATTATATATATATATATATTAAGTTTTTATGTTTATATATATACATATATACTATATTACTCCTCTCTCTCTCTCTCTTCTTATTTATATATATATATATCTCTTTATATATATATATATTACATATATTTATATAACTAAAAATATAAAAACAAAATAAAAAAATTATAAAAACAAAAATATAAAAAATTTACAAAACCCAAAACCCACTAAAACAATAAAAGGACATGAACAATGAATTGAATAAATGATGCTACACATACATTCCCTTCACCTCCCAGTGTTCGACCTCTACTTGTGCTTACACCTATACACCTTTGCATGTAGAGTTGTAATAAATTTTAACTCCACATTTTTGGATATTCATTGCATATATTTATTGTGGGTTAATTGTTGATCGATTCGGGATCTGTTGAGCGGTCGCCTCAGCGACATTGTGGTCCCGCCTTGTGCGGATTACTCTAGACCCTCGTCAGGTCCCTTTCATCAAATGGCGCCGTTGCCGGGGAGGCAACGGATTTTGTATGATTTTGTGAGCTTATTTGTTCATTTATTTGATTCTTTGCTCATGTCCATATATTGATTTATTTGTGTGATTTTTATTCTTATTTGAGATTATTGATTGACTGCTCTGACCATCTCTTTTCTTTGACTTTGATGCGAGGGACCGCCAAGCGAAGGAGGACCTCCTAGGAGGACCAGTGCACCCAAGCTAGGTGGAGTTGGCTCTTCTATGCCAAGCCAACAGGAGAGAGCATCAATAGCAGACGAAGGAGAATTTTTGAAGACAGTCTCTATTTTATGAATTTTATTTTATTTATTTTATTATGTATATTCATGTGAGAGAGTGACCCTTAGAATTTTGTAATAATACAGGACTCTCACAGGTACACTTCGACTCGCGAGGTCCATTGCCTGAGGGATTGTTCCCTTGGGGGCCTTGATGATTTTTGACGCTTTTTCTTTTTCTTTATTTTATTTTATTTTTATTAATTTGTGTGAATGAGCCTTAGCATAGGAGTTTCTTGCTCGTAGAGTTAGGTCCAAACACCCTAAATGATTTGCATGTACCTATAGTTCGCTTTGGACCTAGATCAAACTCTAAACAGCCACTCATTTATCTCTTAGCCTTTGTGCCACAGCAAGCCCCGCAAAGCGCTTTCTCCTAAGCTCAAGTGTGTTGGGCACAGAGGAGGGGTGAGCCAAGACCGGACTTTTTGAGGCTAAAGATGAATGAGCGACTTGTGGTGCTTCACGATAATAGCAATTTCTGTACCTAGGGCGATTTCTTCTGTTTGCATTTGCATATAGCATAGTTTCCAAATTCTGTTTTGCATCCCGCATGGAGAGAGCTGGGAGGCATTGTAAGTCTTCTTACTTAGCATGCATCATCGATTTCCGACTTGCATGGCTTTTCCGATCTTCTCCCTCTGTTTTTGCCAACCTAGGGTGCTTAATGGAAATTGGAACCTCGATAAGTACGTGCATTGAAAATACCCAAAAAAAAGATAACTTTAATAAAATTGGGACTGATAACTCTATTTAACCTCAAAATAAAACGTAATGGAGTTCCTTGTCTTGGGGAGAGCAACCCCCTCATTGTATGCGTTTTAAATTGCTTACGTGCACACTAAGGAGTAGAGCCCAAATCCCATCAAGCCTCCTAAGTGATTGTACAATTTTTGTGATTCTCACCTAACTCTAAAATCGAAAAGATAAATGACCATCACCTGATGGTCTTCACCGTGTTGAGTAGGTGAATTGGGGGTTTTACCTTGTGTATTGATTGTCACTTGGAGTTCGTTGTGTTTTTCATTCATTATTAGAGTAGTCGGTCCCGCCCGTGTGAGTCATGCATTTTTATCCTTGAGTCTCTCTACCCATCTTATACATATATCTCTTCATCATGCATCGAGTCGTGATATTGGCGCTTGAGCTCAATCATTTCTTCGCTAAGTCATTTGTTTCCCTCTTCTTCATCACTCTCTTAGTATTCTCCGTATCATCATCATTCTCTGGTTCAAGGAGAGCACTCTCTTCGGACCACAATTTTGACGGTGTTCCCGCCTTGTGTGGAACACCCAATTTTGTCTATATCCCGATCTTCTCACCCGCCCTCCTCGTACCCTCTGTATCACTTCTCTACCACCCATGATATTGGCACGCCCGCTCAATCAACTTCTCCACCCCATTGTGTACCCTTCTTATCCATCTTCCTCGTGTACCCCGTATCATCTCTCCCTTTACCCGAGAATGATGTGCATATTGATAAGGCCCGCATCGAGGATTATGTATACAGATTATCTGAGTAAGTCGGGCCCATGATGTTGAGGATGCTGAGATTGATTTGGTGGATTTGTCTTTGATACATGCATATGGGCTTCTTAAGGATTTTTGCTGATGCATAGAGCATAGGTTTGATGCATTATTGAGGAATTTTAGCTCTCGCACACCGGATTAAGGATGTGATGTGATGCGATGACTAGATGAAGATTTCATGAGCATTGATTGATCTATCTATTTGAGGGTCCACCCATCTTGATTTTTGAGGATTGACTCATTATTCTGCTTTGGACTTCTTGATATGGGTGTGCGAATCCTACATGATCTCTCATCTTCCTGTTTGACCCATCCTTGATCTCCAGACTCTCTGATCCACCCTGGCACTTAGAGGATTCCTGACTATTTTTCGTGCCATCTCAGCTGACTGGATTGACCCAAGGGATGTTTGGTGAATGACATGATTATTTGCTCCCTTGCATGATCTTATGCCCTCCAAATGATTGAATGACTTATTGCTTTTGAGGACCTGAGATGACTTGCCGGCATTCCCATGACGTGCGTTCATCTAGTTTGCATTACTCCCCGGGGACTATCTGCGGGAGTACGCGACAATTTCTAGGACTGCAGTTTCATTCACTGCTTCGGTCGCCATTATGATGGGACCTGAAACCGAGTCAGATATTATGCTTAATTGGCCTCCCCCTGTGATTGTGTACCTGACCTGTTGGTACACGAGGCCAATGTACTAGACTCATATGAGTCCGCTCTCCTTGACAGTCCTCGCAAGGCAGAGCTCCACTTTTCTGATTATTCCATGCCTAGTTCATAGCTCCCCGAGGGTTATCTGCGGGAGACTATGACATATTTCAGATCTGATTGGTCTCTTCTGTTGGTAGCCGCCTTGTCGACTACTGAGACCACTATGTGGATCCGTCTGATGGATCCGGCTCCTTTGAGCCCGCTCTCCTTGACGACCCTCGCAAGGTAGAGACACATTCTGACTATTCTTTGCCTAGATCGCAGTACTCTCCGAGGACTACCTGCGGGAGACTGCAACACTCTCTTTACGCTCGGTTCCCACTTCTGACTGTGTCTCCTTTCTGTTGGAGCACGGAATCGAGTCGTCTGATACACTTGATTTTTGGTCCCATCTTGAGTTGCATATCCGATCTGCGGATCATGGGACCTATCTGATTAGACTCCTTTGAGTCTGCTCGCCTTGATGGTCCTCGCAAGGTGGAGCTTCTGGTATCTGCTATTCCCATGACTAGTTGGCAGCCCGCTCCCCGAGGGTTATTTGCGGGACGCTGCCATACTTTCTTGATTTTACGGTCTCTTCTGCTGGTAGCCGATCTGTCGCCTACCGAGACCGTTTCTATGATCCATCTGATGGATCAGGCTCCTTTGAGCCCGCTCTCCTTGACGACCCTCGGAAGGGTGAGATTCTGTTCTAATTATTCATTGACTAGCATGTACTACTCCCCGAGGGTTATCTGCGGGAGAGTACATCATTTTCTATGAACTCGGCTTCATCCCTGGTTGTGTCTCCTTTCTGTTGGAGCACGGAGCCGAGTCTTCTGATTATTCTCTGATTTCACTCACCTTGAGGACCCTCGCAAGAATGAGCCACATAGTGTGTTGCCCGGTGTATTCTTGTGACTTTCAGATTGTATCACCATCGTGCATCACACAGTCTCATATGCTTTATTTCCGATTTATCTGAGACCATGATTGACCGGAGGAGTCCGTACTGCTCTTTCTTCCTCCCCGTCTTACGGTATCGGCTATATTCCCCCATGATGACCATATGAGCCGATCATCTGCTTCATGCTACCGGACCCGATATCCAACTTTCTGATCTGTGTGTCCCCGGTAATAGACACCCACCTCACTGCATATCAGGGTGTCTTTTCACCTTCTGATTGCGTCCTCGGTCTCACAGGGAGACGACGACGAGAGTACGGTATTCACTTGCCAGATACCGTCATGTACTTCACCAGGTTCTCCACCAGTTGTATATATGTGTTTGTCTATTCCTTCTTTCTCCCGTATGTTATTGTGCCCCAGATCTATCGCCACATCTTTGTGTCTACACTTAGGACGTACCTTGTCCTAAGTATAGGGGGGCACACACTGCGTTGTTCTTTCGCTGTTCAGTTTTGTCACTCCTGTTGTTGCCTATACTAAGGGTTATCTCACCCTAAGTATAGGGGGAGTGATGCGTATATTCACCACGATCTTTTCATCAATCTGTATATATCTCTCTTTTCTTCTTTTCTTCTGTTCTTCTTTTCCTTTTCATATTTCTTTAAAAGGTGTCGCCCCTTTGTGTCAGTTTTCTGTACTTAGGACGTACTTTGTCCTAAGTATAGGGGGTGCACCTCTGATGTGTTGATTCTTTGATCTGTTTATTCCCACCCTTGACCCTCCCTGCTTTGTGTACAGTATGCTATACTTAGGATTACTTGATCCTAAGTATAGGGAGGACGGTCAACTTCTCATTCATTCATCTCTTATTCGTATATTCTTTAGACTTGTCTATACTCAGTATGAATTATGTCTTCTCTTTTCTTTCCGATCTATGAGGACATAGCTCAAGCTAAGTATAGGGGGGTCGTATATACTATGTATATACTTTAGCCATAACTCGTACTTTCGTATTCTCTTAATAATATGGCTAATAATTCTTTAAATTCATTAAAAATCCTTAATAAAAAGAGATGTGATTATTCCTCGAATTCTATTTTGTATATACTGATTAATAAATCAGGTGAAAATATTTGTTTTGCAAAATGTTTGAAAAATAGTGTGAAAATCTTCGTGAACATTTATTGAAAACTATTTTGAAAATATTTTGTTACATGTTTTCAACCTGTGTAAAAATGTGTGGTTTGTAAAAGTTTCTTTTCTTTGTGTGAAATAAAATGTTTGAAAAATGATTTGCAAATGGTTTGAAAAATGGTTGTAAAAATATTTTGAAAATCTATATATACTGTTTTGAAAAACCTTTGCAAAATGATTTTCAAATGTGTGTACATGTTTGTAAAAATGTTTGTAAAAATTATTTTGGACTATAGTTTTCAAAAATTGTTTGAAAAATTTGTGTCAAATAAGTTTGAGGAATAGTGACATATAATAAATAACTAAAACACTATATTATTATTATAAATAAAAATAAGTAAAAATTCTTTAATAAGTGTACATATATACCTATAAATAAAAACTAAATTGTAAATTCTTAATTCTTGTAAAATAAAGCAGCACGCCCGTGTAAATAGTTGTACATACTTTCTATTTTGAGTGCCCAAATTATTTTATATGCAAAAACTCTTTGTGTGAAAATCCCTCTCTTTGTTTTCAAATTCTTTTAAAAAATTGCATTATTCTTTGCATATTTGTAAATAGCATTTGCATAGCATTTATATTCTTTGATTGAGCTTGAAGTTTGAACTAGTCCAATAAAGTCGAAGATTGGAGCTTGGTTGGATCTTACTGCACCTAACTGCACTGGAACCTTATGGGAACTAGGTTTAAGGTACTTCAGGTCTATTCAGACTTAATTCTTTGAGGAATCAGGGCTGGGTTCAAGTCACCTCAGTGGACTAACTAGAACTTTTCGAAACACACGTATGACTCTTGCCGACCGTGACCTAACTTGGACACTTGCACCTTTTACTTGGCTCAACTCAGTTGGAGTGGTGAGGGGGTTGGATTTGCCAGTCTGAGACGCACACGGGTGGAAACATTCGTCCTCGTCTAAGGAGGGAAGTGCACCCCAACCTGGTCCAGTAGCCATGAGGTCTAACGACAGGAGAGTGTGGGTTGCAATAATGCTTCAAAAGAGGGATAGCCTTCTGGCTCAAGAGGAAAAAGTCCTTATGTAAATGCTGCTGTAAATAGTATGTTTGAAAGAAAAAAAAAGAAAAAAAAACTCCAAAAAAGTGGACAGGCTTGAAAATAATAATAATAATAATAATAATAAGTGCCTGCCGGAGTATGTATATATGTTGTATAGAAAATAAGCAAGCTTGAGCATCAAAGTTATACCATGTGAGCCTGCAGCTGGATGACTTGACTACACTGGTCTTGCATCCCAGGATAGGCAGCTACACTGGCTACCATCCATTCTTTTCTCTACCTCCTCCTCTTGAGTTGGATGCCACTTGAACTTAGAAGGGAATACCCCGCTCCTCGAGGAAAGAGTTGTTGGATTAGGGAATCATTGGGTTGTCATTCTGGAGAAGTCAATCTCTTTGTCATTTCAGTTGGGGAGAGCCACTATCACTTACACGTACAAGTCAGCTTCATAGTCATAAGGGTTTGCGTATGATGTAGGCTAGTTCTGACATGGCTATTGAGGTGATTTGAACCGAGTTCTGTGACTCTCAGAGGCTGTTGTGTTTTAAATTTGGTTCCCGACTAGGTTCCACACACATTCTTACACCAAGGTCTAAACTGAGCTCCAAACTTTAATTTTGTACAGATGAGTTTAATTATCATGATCAAATCAATTTATTCTTTAAATTCTTTATTTTGGCTTTTTCTTTTCTTCTTATTCTTTGTTCTTTTGTACTTATTGCATAAGTATTTGTTAGGGACTAGCAAAGGCAAGTATAGGGGGGTGATGAATCTCCATTTCATCACCTTTATTCTATCATTTTGGCCTTAAAAACCCCAGCAAATGCATGTAAATAGCATTTATTTGTACATAATAGCACCCATTATTTATTGTATTTATTATAAATAAAATAAGGTTTTTAATGCCAAAATTATAGAATAAAGAGAAGAAAAGAAAAAGGAATAAAATATTGTAAATATTTTATGACCCTAACCCCGAGACCAAGGCCAGAATGGAATTGGTCGACAAGGAATAAAGTAGGGGGAGATAAGGGCCAATTATACAATAAATACCTCATTTATTAATTCATTTATTTATGCATTTTTGACACCTATTTTGTACATAATTATTTATTCATCAAATAAAGAAACTTTGTACATGAAATTTGTAGATAATAATGTAAATAAAAATACAAAATTGAGTTCGTATAAAAATAAGACTCAGAGTACATTTTATACACAGAATAAAAAGCCAAAATCTCAACTTCACAGACCCATATCTTGCAAATAAAAACTCCAAATCACCCAAACTCACCTTTAATTGTATATAGCATCTCATAAACTATTTTATAAAATTGGTTTCATAATTTTTGGAGACCATCTGTGGAAGTTAGGTTTTTGGCCCTTCTTGTACATAATACCTGATTAAAATATTCATTTTATTCAATGTCTATTATTTTCACAAATTCATATTTTTAGAATTTTGTAAATAATGTATATACTACATGTACATATTGAGATTAAAAGAAAACTAAAAAGAATTTGTGAAATAAAATAAGTCTATGTATCACATAGGCAAAATACCTATGTTAAGAATGTATATAAATAAAAAGAGATTGTATTCTTTTAATTCTTTATTCATTTATATAACAATGTATATATTATATATAACTTATTAAAAATACAAATCAATAATAAAAAGAAATAAAATTCATTACATAAATAAAATATATATAATATATAGGTAAAATACCTATAAGTATACTTACATATACACAAACACATTTATTTAAAAATATAAATAAACTCATAAAAATCAAATAAAAATATATTTATACTCATAGAAATAAGTTATAAATTTATAAAATAAGGAAAATAAAATAATAAAATAACATAAACAAAATAAAAATAAATGTATATAAATACACTTATAAATACAATATTTTAATAAATCTGTAATAGAATAATTCAAAAAAAATAAATAAAAATCATAAATAAATACTACATTAATTTATAAACATTTTTTATTTTTAAGTAAATTCTAAATAATTCATTTAATACGTTAAATAAATAGGTCAAGATAAGCCTGACGTGGACCAATCAGGAGCCAGGGAAAGTTGACCTCCGGTCAACTCCCCCTGCGCCTCTGACTGACCCGTCAGACCTGTCTTTTCCCCTATTTTCTTGCTTTTTTCCCGCGTGGCTCAGTGATCAATCGACAACAGTCATTTCATGAGATTTGTTCTCCTTTCATCCGTGATCCCCGCCGATCATTTGGATCCTTTGTACATAGATCGTATCGCCGGCTACGGCCTGGTCAATAAGGGTGCACTGTATGTGCATAAATAAGGAACCCCCGCCTCCTCTTCAAGTTTGGTCAGCTTTTTAGCCAATCCCTTCCCAGAATTCGGTCCCGACGATGTTCCTGGTGACAGGAGGAGCTCGCCAGCACTTTGAATCGATCGGAGAGGCGGAGGTTGCACCCATGGTGGCGCTCCGGCAGCCACCCTGCTCCCTGGAGTTCCTCCAGGTATAAGAGCTGCGCGTTTATCTTTTTAGGTAGATTTTTATATCAGCATTTTATTCCCGCATTTTGTTTTGCATTTAGAGTAGTAGATTAGCGTAATTTAGCTGTTTCGTAGTTCGCCGGAGCTCCGCTCCGGCGAGCTTTTCACCGTGTTTTCGACTGTTTCCGACCACCACTACGCCTCCATTTCCATACCCCTTCATTCCCCTACGCCCCAGGCATTCCCATTCACCCAGATCTTCACCAGATCTGGAGATCAGATCTCCTCCTCCGCCCTTCGCCGGAGATCATCGCCCAGTGCCCCCTCTCACTCCTCTCGACCCAAATAAGGCCCCCAGTCCCTTGTTTTTGTGTGTTGAGCTTCCTTGCAGGTGCTGGAGGCCAAAGGACCCCCATTGGGGGCGATTTGATTCTGCTGCAGGTACCTGGGGTCCTCATCCTTCATCGACCTCGCTGGACCACTCCGGTGAGCCTCCGGCTCCCCTGAGCGCTCCAGTCAACCGAGCAAGGCCCCAGGAAGCTTTTTGGACCATCTGATGCCCGAGGGAGCGCCGGACGAGCGACAGCACCGGATCGAAGGTCGGGGAAGAGGGAGTTCTTCCCTGTTCTTCGTGCCTTCGTCTTCACCGTCCGATCGCGTTCCCAGCCCAGATCGAAGCAGCACCGTTCGATGGAGCCCCGCATCAACCGTCAGATCCGCCCGGGTGATCTAATCTCAGCCTTCCATCGGCGAAGCGTCATCGGGCAACGTGGAGGCGCTGCGTGGCAAGTGAAGAGAGCTGAACCGTTGGATCGCGCGCTTATTGTGGGTAATTTGCATATCCAGCCCCTGCTTTTTTTGTATTTATTATTTAATTCTATAAATAATTTTGCACGTTATAAAATAATTGTAATTTTTGCAGTAGGACCCCTGTGTTTCTTGAAATTACATTTAGGTCCTCCCGCGCCTCACGTGCAGTCCCACGTGAGGCGCGTGAAATTTTGCATGTAAGCCCTGACGTTTTTTGTTTTTTGTAAAATAGTTCTAAAAGTTTAAATAAATGTTTATTCCAGTATTTATTTTTGCACTGAAGCCCCTGTTGTTTATTTTATTTGCAAAAATACCCCTGCCAGGCAGTTTTATTTTTGTGTCTTTATCTATTTGTTGAAAATACCCATTATGCTTCTAAAATTTTACAAAAATTAGGATAGATGCTCTATGCCATGCTGGTTCACGCCCATATTTTATTTCGTATTTTTTGCATTTTTCCTAATTATTAAAAATGAAAAAGAAGCCATTTTTGCACTGTCTAATTTAGAAAATACAAAAAAATTAGAAAATGTATTTGAAAAATTCCAAAAAAAATATATATGGTATAATTATGTATATATTGAGTCCAGAAACTGAAAAACCCTAAAAATATGAAAAAGAAAATTAAAAAATCAGAAAATCCAAAATCCAACAAAAAAATAGAAAAATCCTTAAAAACCCTTAAAAATATATTTTTCTCTTTTATAATTATCTATATGTTATTATTAATGTATTAAAATTAATTTGGGAATTTTTGGAGTTTATTTTATTTTTTTAAACCCAAATTATATACGGCTATTTAATTAGTCCTATATTGTGGACATTTTTGAATTTAAAAATACATAAAAATTAGAAATATAAATGGATAATAAAAAAATTAAAAAAATATTAAAAAGCATAAAAATTATATATATATATATATATATATTAAGTTTTTATGTTTATATATATACATATATACTATATTTCTCCTCTCTCTCTCTTCTTATTTATATATATATCTCTTTATATATATATATTATATATATTTATATAACTAAAAATATAAAAACAAAATAAAAAAATTATAAAAACAAAAATATAAAAAAAATACAAAACCCAAAACCCACTAAAACAATAAAAGGACATGAACAATGAATTGAATAAATGATGCTACACATACATTCCCTTCGCCTCCCAGTGTTCGACCTCTACTTGTGCTTACACCTATACACCTTTGCATGTAGAGTTATAATAAATTTTAACTCCACATTTTTGGATATTCATTGCATATATTTATTGTGGGTTAATTGTTGATCGATTCGGGATCTGTTGAGCGGTCGCCTCAGCGACATTGTGGTCCCGCCTTGTGCGGATTACTCTAGACCCTCGTCAGGTCCCTTTCATCACCTCATCATAGAGATATTTTAGTGTAGTTCTACATAGTTTGCTTTCCTCTCGTACTATAACGCAACCATTTTAGCACAGCAAGAAAGCAAATTATCAATTGTTGAGTATTCTTGGTACTCTTACATCCTACATGTTGGAAGACATGGATTAAACTCGAAGTGCAAATCCATATTTAATGGTCTTCTTCGAGGTTTATCAGTAAGTTTCGCAATTGACCATTAGGTGACACTATCGAGCGTATGCTTTCAAAGAACATATATGATACTTATAAGTTCTTATCTTGCTTGCTAAATAAGATGCATCAATGGCCCAATATATCATAAGTCAGCACATGTTTTCCTACTTTGTGAACTTGTATGATTCCTTTGAGAGATCGTGCATTTTATATGTTCTTAGATGCACACCAACTCACTAGTATATAGAGCTTCATTATGTTACCAGCCTATCAATCTGCCATATATACATACTCAAACATATAGATATATATTTGTTCAGTCTGATGTTGTGTGCTTATTCGTGATAGCACATGATACGTGTCTTAAGTTATCTCGATCTAGTCAAGTCAACTCTTTGACCTTGACTCATCCAACACCTCTGAATCTCTATTCCTATGTAGAGAACATGCATCAAGAGTAATTGCTTGATGAAGTTGGTTGTGTCCTCAATCTAACTCTTTAGATCTACAACCTTGCAACAGCATCTATGATCTAGCTTTTTAGTAACAATTGTATGATATCAAGATGACCATGGTATATAACCCTATTTGTACTAGGGGACCTCCTATGTGTATATTAAATATGATTAATTTCCGAATACAATAACTATTTATTACTTGGATACAATAATATTTATTGTGGAATGACTCACCTAGGACTCCAAGTCCATCAGGATCCTTTACCAAAATGTTTGAGTGGATTCAAAACATTGGTGAATCGTGTACTCGATTATTGATTGATTCTCTTTATTTTATTTGGAAATATTTGAATTTATTTTTCAAAACTATGATCTTAGACTTCTTGACCTAGTCACCCTTCAATGTAACTACAAGACATTTCCAAATTTTATGTGCAGTCTCTAGTTGAAAGACCATGCTGACCTCTTTAGTAGATAAGACACGGTATAAAATGCTCATTGTCTTATAGTTTTTTACAATTGCTTTCACCTATGTAGGTGAATAATCTCTTGTTTCTTTTTTGGCAACTTCAGGAATTTTAAATTCCTTTTGGTATTATTCCAAAGAGATAAAACTCATATAGATAACTTCAAGTAGATAACCATCTATTTCTTACAATGTGGTATCTTGTGTCATCTAAGTAGGTAAGTAGATTGGTTAACTAACCTTCGGCATGGTTGTTGACATTGCTTTAGCTCATGTTGTAGGTGCACAGAATTGTTTCCTAAATTACCTGATTTTGAATACACTTAAACAAATGAAGAAACATGACACAGGGGGTGAATAGTGTGTAATGCGAAAAAATGATCAATTTAAAAATAAATATTTGAACAAACAATCCATAACAAGCAAATCACAATACGTAAATATGTATACAGGATCACCCGTCTCAAGGATTAAGTCCTCTACCTAGTCTTAGCCTTCTCAGGGCTTTCAAACTCTTACTGCCAAAATTACTTGTGGTGTAATACAAACCATTTACAAGCGCACAACTTGCCAGTATTTATCCTCGAAATAAGAAGAAAGGCTTTCATGGACAACACCTCAAAGTATGGAACATACAACAAGGGTGTGTCTTCTTTTTTAGAAAAAATACCTTCATCAAAACACCTCTTAGTCTAGAATAATGTAAAATGCAATTGTTCTTATGAAATGTTTAAAACATGGAAGAATGTAATATAAAGAGAATCAAAGTCGGAGTAGAAGGCTCTCAAGAGAGCAAAGCTTGAGGGTTCCAACAACGCAAAAAACTGAGAGCGATTTGCAAGGCTAAATCTTCTTTTGTGCTTGTCATACATTTGATAAAGGACCGGGTTTATTGAGAGAGCAAAGCACGTTGATGTCTGGTATCACTTCATTAGAGAAGTAATCACCGATGGTAGCACCCAGATGAAAATCACCATAGCAGATAATACATATACATATACATATATATAGGGGGCAAGGAGCCTACATCGGTTGATGTAGGTAACTTACCTGCATCGGGCCATTTTTTGTTATTTTTTATTTTTCAAATAAAACTTCAGTGAGATTCACTTAATATATAGAGTGGATTATGTGATTCAAATTTAGTGAGAAAAAACATTTCTAACATGGCAATATGAAAGGGGTCAATTTCAAAAATTTTGAGACCGTTAAATTTGACTATCTTGATGGATGGGATAGAAGTCGCGAATTAAGTTGAATTTGGAATGACACAATGGTGGTATATTGTGATGAAAATCCCTCAAGGTTTCATTTGAAAAAAAATGTAAAAAATAATGAGACAATGAATCTGATGTAGGTAAGTTACCTACATCACCCGATGTAGGCTCCTTTTTCCCATATAATAATATTTTCATAATTTTATTTCACTATACATGTTGTTTTAATATTTATTGTTATATATATGAAACAAGAAATTGTAAAATATAATGGAAAGATGCATAAATTGAGGGTGGCTCACCATATATATGGTGAGACCCCGCCTCATTTGAAGTTTCTCCTATATATATATGGGAAAAATGGGGCTGCTCCCCCTATTTTTCCCCCATTTTTTTATTTTTTTGAAAAATACAAATTTGTATATTCATCACTATATCCTTCTAACATTCTATTAAAATTTCGTCAGAAACAGAGACTCCTAGGTCCTCCATCCAGACGTCATTTTTTTAACGGTAACAGGATTTTTTAAATCGACCCTGTTTGGATGGAGGCCATAGGAGTCTCTGTTTCTGACGAAATTTTAATAGAATGTTAGAGGGATATAATGATGAATTTACAAATTTTTATTTTCAAAAAAAATAAAAAAATGGGGGAAAATGGGGGTGGGAGCAGCCCCATTTTTTCATATATATATAGGATTTTTATCCAGAGGGCACTGTGCCCATTTGAGATAAAATAGGCCTCTAATTCTAGCCGTAAGATTTGTATCTCTCAATCCCTAAAAAATAGGAACCGTAACCAAAATGGAATTTCCTCTAATTGGAAATATTAAGCAATTCTATAATTAGTATACGTTTATGGAAACGTGTATTAAGAGTTCAACGAGAGGAGATTGATCTGGCATTTTTGGATCTAGCGTTTTGCAAAGTGAGGCGATCAATCGTGGAAACAGAGGCGAATATTTTTATCTATTGCAAGGTATTATATTTCGATTAGATTTTTATTTTCGTATTTTGATTTGAATCTGATAGTATGTTGAAAGAATTAATTTTTTTGAACATTTTGATTTGAATCTGACTGTTTATAGACCAGATTTTGATTTTTGGTTATGTTTCTGGATCATGAGAAAGTGGGATTTGCAAAGATGAATTGTGATGTATGATTTCTCTTTCGATTTCAATTTCAAATGATATTGACTTGCGATTGGGATTGTATCATGAAATCTCAGAAGGAATGATAATCAATGATTTGTGTTTGGATATTGAGTTTTAATTTGAGAACGTTTAAAAAAATCATAAGGATACTGATATTGTATCAAAAGTTACTGGAGTAACTCATCAAATTACTTATGCTTTGCACCGAGTTACTTTTATAAATATAATTCTTACTTTTCATGGACATAATTTTATCTTTCATGATTAATGGTTCATATTAGGGATATTACTGACAATTCATTATATGTTACTTGTGCATGAATTTATTCTTACTGAAATAGATAAAGATATTACTTAAATAAATGTATCGTCTTCCAACATAATATGTTACTGATGTAATTCTTAATTTTCATGTATATATATTTCTCTTACATAGTTATTGATTTCTTACAAATGCTACTGACAATTTATTATTTCAGGTTTGCCAGTTGTCTGGACACTTATGTTTCGTGGAAGAAAAAACAAGAAGTGTTGATGATCGTTGCATACTTATTGACTAAAGAAGCGAGAAAAACATATTTGACAATAATATTAAGAACAAATCATTCTGTAACTAATAAAAGAGGTCATTAACAAATACATTTACTGAGTACATAATTGATGTGTAACTATAATTTCAGTAACTAATAACAATGAGTAAGTAACATGGACATGAATCTTCAGTAATTGTGAGTATAGCTTCAGTAATATTACAACTCAATTATCTAACAATTATTCAGAAGTACTAAGTAACTATTTCTTCGGTAACAATCAGAACGAGTTCAGTAATATGAACATTTGTAATTAGTAATTGTTGTATAGACATTAGTAATTTATCTATTCATTAATTATTATATGGACAATAGTTACTACAACTTCAGTTATAATTTCATTGAGTTCAGTAATATGGTCAATTGTAATCAGTAATTGATGTATTGACATTAGTAACTTTGTACAAGTGTTATTAGTAAGAATGATTGAAAGACAAGTAACACCCAACAAATAGCAAGTAACTTATACACAAGTTATCAGTAATTTTTTACGAATAAAAAACATACATGAAAAGTAGCATTGTACTAAGTAACTATATCATCAGTAACAATCAGAATGAGTTCTGTAATATGAACATTTGTAATTAGTAATTGTTGTATGGACATTAGTAATTTATCTATTCAGTAATTATTGTATACAAAATAGTTAATACACTTCAGTAATAATTTCGTTGAGTTCAGTAATATGGAAAATTGTAATCAGTAATTGATGTATTGACATTAGTAACTTTGTACAAGTGTTATTAGTAAGAATGAATGAAAGGCAAGTAACACCCAACAAATAGCAAGTAACTTATACAAACATTATCAGTAATTTTTTACGAATAAAAAACATACATGATAAGTAACATTGTACTAAATAACTATATCATCAGTAAGAATCAGAATGAGTTCAGTAATATCAACATTTGTAATTAGTAATTGTTGTATGGACATTAGTAATTTATCTATTTAGTAATTATTGTATGGACAATAGTTACTACGAATAGCAAGTAACTTATACAAACGTAACAGTAATTTTTTAAGAATAAAAAACAACATAAAAAGTAACATTGTATTTATTTCAGTAATGTTTGCAATGGCATCAGTAACTTTGTATTACGAAAAATAACTTTGTATTTATTTCAGCAACTCAACGTGAGTCGTATTTTGATTGTCATCGGAGGAAGGAGGAGATTCTCGTAGTTATTTTTAGGAAAAACAATGCGGCAATTAATGAGTACTCAATTATAACTCAAAAAAGGGAATTAAATTGCGAGTTATATGCGGTGGGTGGTTATGGCAATTCATTCTTAGCGCTAAATTTAGAAACTAATCAATTTTACGCAGAACTCATCATCACACGGATGATTACGCGTGCCTAAAAATTCTCAAATCGGCACAGTGCTCTCTGGATAAGCCCTATATATATATATATATGACAAAGCCGGCTCCACTGATCAAATTCACAACTTGCATGAATTTGGTTAGTTTTTCTAGGACGTAAAAGTCATGTTTAGCAGAGAGAGAATTTGTTTGCTACTTCCGATTGGAGTTCAAGTCAAGATAAAAATTTGTTGAGATTTACCTTGAACACTCAACCCATACAGGATATGTTACATTTTATAAATGGATCTTGACCAGAACCAATCGATATGGATTTATGAATCCGATTGAGAATATTTTTGTTGCGTACCCTGTATAATATAGACTTATGTTAGGATATCGGGTGGGTTATCTAAGACTCTCTTGCTGGAAAAGGTCGTTAATAATATTTTCTGCATTATGTACTCCAATTCTTTACAGTGACCTCTTTCTTAGCCTATGGGTTTTCTCCATTACACTTGTGGGATTTTTCTATTTTAACCGTTGTCTAATCTATGCGATTGCTTATTTGTTTAATTATTGGATCACTTATTTACATAGGTACATTTTGAGCTTGAGTGTGGATAGCAGGTTCACTCCTTGGAAAGGACGGTTTCATTTAAAAAATTGATATTGTGTCGGTAATAAAAAAATAAAGGATATAAAATCAATGCCACAAATATAAAGAGTAGTCCTAACATTAATAAGGAAAAAATCGATTCATTAAATCCATCGTTAAAGTTTGAAGGAGGTTGATGGTGCTTTGAAATTAAGATATTTTCAAGCCACGGTTGAGAGTTCGCGTCATCACTCGCCAAACATTTGTTGACTATGAAGATCACCCTAAGTTGGTGTCCATGCAATTATTTAACTTCGAACCCTGGTCCTTTTAAAGTAGGAGCCATTGCTTCAAAAGGATCATGGTTTGAATCCTCCCTCCCCCCCAACCTCTCCTTCTATCAGTAAAAAAAATGTTGATCGGAGTCGAGGTAATTATTTAACTTTGTGATTGAAGCTTTAATTGTGGAAAAAGGTGCATTAGATCAAAGAACAAAGCAATTACTCATTAGTCATTGATCGGAGTAGAGGTAAAAGAAAGCTTCTTAGTCATATCTTGCATATTTAAAAAGAGGTCCTAAGGGTCCTTCGATAGCAGTATACGGGATACGGGGTAAGAAAGGATTATGTTGTTGTATCTATCATTTTTGTTCGTTGGCACGGGTAGAATTTGTGGGATAAGGAGAGATAAATGATAGTTATTTGCTATTCTACACTCGGATGGATAAGTATGTTAAATAAAATTGTAAGATAAGTGATAGTTATTTGTAATTTATTGCGAGAAAGATTGGTGATGGAGTAGTAGAGTTTCAACCGTATCCCTCATGTTGACTCCAGAACTCAAATATTGACCATCTTTAGAGAGATAGAAATTTTGTGGGACAAAGAGGGTTGCATGCCCGTTTGCATGGAACTTCCATAAGAACGGTCACTAGGTAGAGGCTGTTTTATTTCCCTTGCGAAAGTGTACTATGTGACGTTAAACCTAATGAATTAGAAATGAACGTTAGACATTTTTTTGCACTAAAAGTAAGTAAAATAATTGAAATGGCCAAATCAAGAAGCTGCATTCTCCGAAGATATGATTCATTTTTCTACTGAGTTTTCGCATAGATAGATAGCATATATTTATATGGTAATTTTAAATTTCAAACAACTAACCTTGAGTGCTGTTAGTTTTCCATGCAACACTAATAGAAGGAAAAAGTTACCTTTGGATGGAAGTAATATGATCAAAATTTGTTGTGGAAATCTGATGACAAAAGCCCCTTTGTTAGAGTAAGTCGTAGGATATATTTGTTAGAAGAGTCGAGGATAGTAATAGGAAAAGGCTTACCCCTACTATCCAACATATTGTACCCAATACTAATTGTAGCTAAACTGCTATCGAACGAATCTTTCTTGTTAGGAGAAATCCAACATGTAATTGCATTGTCTTAAGTCCAGTAATTGTCTTTAACTATCTAAGCATAAGTAATATTGGTTATTCAAAACAGTTTCATTTAAACTTGAAGGGGCCCTTCATAACATATTTGCGAAAGTTTGATTCATTATTAGAGACAGTGGAGTCAGAAATTGGTTTACCATTGTATTATGATGCTTTTGTGATTGTCAACATAAGAGGAGGATGTTCGTTAAGATCCACAAGAACTTTCTCTGAATCTTGTCAAGCTCTTAAGATTTTTAGAAGGGTTGTGAGGATTGCAAGCTCTTAAGATTTGTTATAATATGCTTATTGGTAGTATGTTTTTTAAATCATATGGTATATCACTTGTTGCCAAGCATTTGATGATCACGTCGTACCAAGTTAAAACCTTCTTTAACATCAGAAGGTAATTCCTAGACATTTCGGTAAAGTAAATGGAATAAACTCTCTACTCGCATTTTTTTGTAAGATTTGAAATGGTTTATATCAACATCATGTACTTGATTGATATCATTTAAGGGATCATTTTTATAATGCAAGTATTTTGGCACAAATTCCCAGCCACCTAATTGATGGGAATTGGGAGGGTGTGCACTTAATGCAAATATGTAATGGTGTGCACAGAGCAGATACCCAGTCTATTTGATCGTGTACCCCGCCCCGACTCATTGTTAGCAGGTCGTAAACCTACCCAACCTGCTCCAACAGATACTCGGATTTAATGGTTACCCGGGTTATATGAATGGTTAATGAATATTGCGAGTACCCATAGAATCTTTTGTCGCATATGGTCATCTAGCATTATATGATATTTTCCTTCTTTTTTGAGAATTTATCCATGAGAAATTCCAAAGTATTTATATTTTTTCAGATAATTAGTTATCATGGCACACATTAATATTAAGTATTCTATACCTTTGAGATAAACTTCCAAGGAATATATATATAGTAATCTCATGAAGTTGATGCCAGATTTGTGATTTCTCTTAGAAAAAGCTGACAAGATTAGACTACGAAAGTGAGACCCACCGTGGCCAACGCTATCCAGGTTTAAGATCACAATCAATCTACAAGTAGCAATCGATTCGTGTATGGGCCCCAAATATTTCAAGTTCAGTTGTTGAGACCATTCCAAGGTCCGATGCCATTCCGTCACTTGCAATAAGGAAACCCCGTACAAATTGTGAAGGAACATGGATAGTGTTACCTGCTTCTAGGAATTATTGCTCTTCTTTCTATTATTCCCGAAAGACCTGACAATGGAGATATTTTTTTCATGGACAATGAGTTTACTCTGGATAGGCTTGGACTTGACGGAGGGGAAATTGGGTACATTGTTGACAGTGAGCATCTAGATAAAAATGGAGATGTTCAAAGGACGATTATCATCATGTCATGATCCAGATCACACATATTCATCGAAGTTAACGGAGACATGATCGGCAACCCCACCCCGAGCCCCAAGGAGTCTGCGTAGCTCGACGAGACTGTGTTTGATGACATTGAGCCTGCGAACAAGTTCGCACTTTTCGATCGGATCAATTTTTGGAGCTCGTTCCACCTCCATCATCATGGATGACTGACCCCCCACAGCGGTGTATGTCATAGAACACTGAGAAGGGGCATCGACAGTGAGGGCATCATCAAGAGGGGCAAGGAAATAGAACCATGGGCATTGTCCAATTAGAGGGGCAATGAGATGGGTCAAACAATGGGTACTCGTGGACCATAGGGATCAGAATCCCGTATTTCACAGGGCAAAGAGGGTTGGATATCCGATCTAATGTAATTTACTGGGTATCAATGGATTTAGGATCAACGCATACGGATCAGATCGGATACCCATCAAACTCAGCCATATTGCACATAGCAACCAATACGATATGTGCGATCTGTCTGGATCCATTTGACTTCTGCAGCCAACCTAGTTAGCTCTCATGCATCACATCTCTTTGGCAATGAAGGGTTTAGCATCCTTGGGCTGCCGCCAAGCACTCGCTCTATATAGAGCAGTTCTGAACAAGCTCCCAAGTCCCAACCAGGGACCAACTTGACATAATTACTATCTGCTCAGGCACACATCCTCTTTTGCCTAAGAGGGAGCAAATCTAGATACCATATACTCTGTAAGCGCCCATTCACAAATAAAACTTCGGAACTTGCACTACCCATACCTATACAGTGGCAGGACTCTTTTGAACATTCTTGGATGGATCAAAACATCAGGTGTTCACAAGAGCAAAAGGCATCAAACTCAGGTTGGCTCCGGCAGCAACTGTGGAGGATGCTGTTGTACACCTAAAGCTTCTTAACACCTGTGAGATGGTTATAATGCCGGCTGACGAAAGCCGCTCCCCTGTGTATTTTGTCATAGCTAATATATGCATATGTGATACGTGCAATGCAAAGGTCATCACTTCATGTTACATGGCAGAAAATATATAACACTAAAGGCATAAATGCACGGAACAAGAGAAATATTTTAAAGTTTCGCATTATTTCTTATAAAGAGTCCTAGGATAGTCTCAAAGCTTATTATTGATGGAATGAAATTACAGCAAAAATAAGCATTTTTAGGCTCAAACTGCAACTTAGGATCCTTCGAAGCACCTCAACATGGTGATGTGTCTGCCATGGACTAGGCCAGATACTTAATTGACCATTTACACTTAGGAGTTGATGAGGCTGCGAATCACAAATGGAAGAATTCCACCATGATCAAAATATGCCAGCTCCACCTGCAGGAAATTGCCATTTCGATGTCATCATCATTCACAACAATGTCCTTGTCGATAATATTAATGGAGAGAGAACACGTCGCCTACAAATCCCTTAAGCATCAAAAGAAATGGAAGTCTCTGTTGACCACAGGACATTTACTATTCTTTCATTAGGCTCTTCCAGTATAATACAAAATCACTATTAAAAATTTGAAATAAACATCGGGTAAAAAAATTAGGATTTTTAACACTTGTGCCCCTCATAGATAATGTCCCTCCCTTTTTTGAAATATTAGTTGTGCTCACGACTTCTTCCATGATAATCACTTGTCCCTTCGGATTAGTTGTCATCCATCCCCAATGCAAACGGAAGTTAACTTTGGGGACACGAGGAATTAAATCAAAAAAAGAGGTTGAAAAGTTTTTCCACTAACTCCTCCCCACTCCCAACCCCTCATCCTCCTCCCTAGCCTCCTCCGCCCCCTACTCCTCATCCCCCCTCCTCCGGTATCGCCACTCCTCCCACTCAGCCACCTCCACCCCATGCTCCTGCTCCTCCCACTCCCCAGCTTCCTCCTCCCCCTCCCCAACCACCTCTGCCTCTGCTCCCCCCCCCCCCTCCAGCATCGCCCCTCCCACTCAGCCACCTTCACCCCATGCTCCTGCTCCTCCCACTCCCCAGCTTCCTCCTCCCACTCCCTAGCATCCTCTGTCCCCTGCTCCTCCTCCCCCTCCTAGCCTCCTCCACCACCTGCTCCTCCCACTCCCCGGCATCCTCTGTCCCCTGCTCCTCCTCCCCCTCCTAGCCTCCTCTGCCACCTGCTTCTCCTCCCCCTCCACCCCCTACTCCTCATCCTTCCCCATTCTCCTCATCCACCCTCTCCTCTAGCCTCCCGTCCACCACCTCCCATACCTCCCCCTCCGCCACCTTCCTCGTCACCCGCGCGGGGAAGAATACAATCCCATCCTCCGTGTTCCTAGTCACCCACGATGTGATGGATGACTGATGCCATAGACGAAGTTCCGTGCATCGACGAGAACGACGAAGGAGGAGGCTGGAGGGCGAGGGGAGGCGGAGGAGGGCCTGGAGAAGGATGGGTGGGGGGAGTTTTTGAACAGTTATGCCCATCTTAACCTCACCATAATTTGAAGAAAATCATGGTTAAGTTCAACTCATTGATAGCTAAAGTAACGGAAGGGCACAAGTGAGAGAACGGCGAGAAGTCGGGGGCACAACTGAGAGAGGAACATAACTGACATTGCAATATCTCAAACGGGCACAACTGATAATAACTTAAAATTTTAATTATGAGGAATTTAGGAATAACTGTAGATGATAAAACTCATTACCTCGGTATCAAAGCGAACAGTGCAGACAAAAGACTTTCCAGAATCCGTAACAACAGGCACATCTTGGCCAGGTCGTATGTCCTTTACACTGGTAGGAAGGTCAATGGTGAACCTTTCGTAACCAGTAAGACTGATTGTTTCAGCATCCTCCCCAGGTTTAAAACATAATGGAATAATGCCCATACCAACCAAATTGCTCCTGTGAATTCTCTCAAAACTTTTGGCGATAACCGCTTTCACTCCCTTCAGTGTCATCAGAATGAACATTAATTATGAAGAGAAGCAAAGGAAGCAGCTAATAAACTCATATAGATCACTTACCAGCAACATTGGACCCTTTGCTGCCCAGTCTCGGGAGCTTCCACTCCCATATTCAGCACCAGCCAAGATAATGGTGTCATGTCCATCAGCCTCATACCTCTGAAAAGTTCAACACGAATTGCATTACAAAAAAATACGGACAAGCAGTATATTAAAATAAAAGGTTCAAGCTCAGGGTACTAGAGCAAAGTTTTCTACATAAAGGACATGCAGAAATTGGTATGAGAAAGGATTATGTCTCTGGTTAGGAATCTTGGATCTCGACTAGGCATGCATGAAATTTATAATTTTCAGAAAACGTGAATTTATAATAATTTAAATGGACGGCTAGTAGCCAATTTCGAATCAGGCAAGATTCTCTTGTTATTCCAAGTTCCAAAAAGAGATAAACACCTCTGACGATATAATAATCATATCGGCCCAATCCATAATGCACATGAATGTGATGACTGTTGTGGAGCGTCACAAAAATGAAAGAGAATAAAACTTTCACCAAAAGACAACCGAATCTGAAGTTATGTTGTCAACATCAAATAATTTAACGTAGGACTTCAGTGCATGATCATAAAAAGTTCAGTGCATGTTATAAAAAGGAAATGACAATCCAGCTTCAAAAGACAACCAAGTCTAAAATTGGTTGTGTTGTCAAGGTTGCATACTTCAATGTTAGGGGTTACGTTAGATTACCAGATAAGAGGAAATGAGAAACACAAGCTTTTTTTGCCATCTCGGACTTTTAAGGAGGGAAAAAGCTCAAGCATTGTGTTTGCTTATAAAGCATGACGAAGAATCTAAATGATCATTCGGAATACTACAAGATGTTAAAGAAAACTTCCTCAAAGATGTCAACCATGAACACTCACAGGCTCAAAATTAAGAAAGATATGCATGATGAACATTACAGCTAATAGATGATATAAAACTGGCTATTAATAGAAGCTCTGCGCAAAAACAAAACATGTAACACTTAGTAATCATTTAATGAACTCTAATCATTTAATGAACTCCACTAGGAATGTATAATTATTAGCGCGGATATGATCAAATTAGATCCCTTTAGATGCATTGAACAATAAAGCCCACCATGCTTAATAAGGCTAAAGGCTGTCTTTCTTCAAGTAGTTGAGTAGCATTGCATGCAGGTATAAATCATGTACTAAATCAATACAAGGCACCATCTATGAACATACAATAAAAACAGGGGCTTCGCAAACATAAATGGCTAATTTTAAGAAACCAGTAATGATCCAACAAACTTCTCCACCGCTATCATAAGCTAAAAGTACGGCTTATTTTCAAAGAGTGATACTAACCATCGCAGCATCAAATACATAGAGTTTTTCTCCAGTTGGAATGTGAATTGTCTTTGGTCCTACTTCACCCTTCAGTAGCTTGTTAACCAAGCGAATGTTGGCAAACGTTCCTCGAGCCATTATCTCATCATTTCCACGACGACTTCCATATGAATTGAAGTCTCTTCGCTCAACCCCACGCTCAAGGAGGTATTTTGCTGCTGGGCTATCTTTGTGAATGCTTCCAGCAGGAGAAATGTGATCAGTTGTTATACTATCACCAAAGTTGAGCAAACAATAGGCGTCTTTTACTCCATGGGGACCAGGAGGAGACATCGTCATATTCTTAAAATATGGGGGATCGTGTATGTAAGTAGACTGGGGATCCCAAGAGTATAGCTTTGACTCAGGAACTGGTAGCTGGTTCCACATTGGATTGCCCTTAGTGATCGCCTGATAGGTGCTTCTGAACATGTCCGGCAAGACGCTGGACTGAACTACCTGTAATGCAGGAAACATGTCAACAATGGTTTATCCAATAACACAAACTGCAAGTTACCCTGAACTACTTTTGAATTGATCGGTGCATTCTAAAGAAAAAACAAGGCAATTAACATATGCAATATTGACATAAATTAAGATTCAAAAGAGTAAAAACTGGAACAGTATACACCTATATGATACCTCTTCTCAAATTTTTTATTAATATTAAAGACTGTCTGGCGGAGCTACTTTCTTGGCCAAAGATTGGGCATAAATTAAGAGACCTGTATTTGCACGGGTTCCATTCTTTGTGTTAAATGCGATCCATGGTGTCCTACGACTTGGAAATGCAGATCTTAAAAAATAATATAGATTCCGCTCAATGTGACACAAAACCCACTTTTCTATTTTGTTGGAAAGTTGAAAGAAAATATAAGTTCTTGAAAAAAAAAAGAAAACAAATTCCCACACATCTAGCTGAAGTTAAGTGGGAAGAAGGTTAAAATGTGTAACATGTAAGATTGAATATTTTCTCTTATTTTGTAATGACACTTCACAAGTTTTTGAAGTAATAATGAGATTTTTTTTAGCCAACTACTTTTTTGAGTGGGTAAATGGAGAAGACGGGACTTGAAACCCAGTCCTTTGGGTGGTAGGACAATTACTACCTTTGAAGTGGGTCATGTTGGCGTCAACTACTAGACATGTAACATATATAATTTGAAGACCTATATTTGCACCTGGCCGCATGCAATTTAAGGTGTGCTAGGAGTTGGAAATGATAACCATAATATATATATATATATATATATATATTATAATGGTATATTCAATGCGACACAAAACCCACTTTTCTGATTAACTTTTTTTGGAAAAAGTAAGACACGCTTACCTAGAGTTAACAGCCAAAATGTAAATATTAAATCCGTTTGCTTATTTCGCAAAGAACCACTAAGAAGAATAATATTGTAAGACTACCAGAGTCCAAACAAAGATAAGAAAACAGTTTCAGATACAAAAACGGAATATTAACACTCCAACTCGTCATGGCTTTTGGGACAAGGTTGCGGGAGATGTCATGGCTTCTCTTTGGGAGTTCATAAGCAATAATCACGGCCTGGAGAAGCTGAACATGTATTTGATCTTCCTTCTTCCGAAGGAGGAGGCTGCGGAGCGGGTGGAGAACTTTAAACTCATTGTATTGCTGTTTATCTTATTGTGGCCAAAGTTCTTTATGAAACATGGCGCTTGTAATTTTTTGTATTATTCTTAACAAAAATACAAAGGTTGGGCGGACCTCTTGAAGAGGTTCATCTTATTTTTCCTAAAAAAACACTCCCCTTTGTCCAGTCATATAGAAAACTCGATGCTTTCTTCAAAAATTCTCTAGGAGGTTCATCTTATTTTTCCTAAAAAACACTCCCCTTTGTCCACAGTCATATAGAAAACTCGATGCTTTCTTCAAAAATTCTCTAGAAAAAATATCAGCAATCTTCCCTTCCATGACAGCATTGAAAGTGCATGACAATCAACCTCAAAGTTCGCTGTCATCTCATGAAATATGGGACTAAAACACAGGGTTGGATACAATATAAATAGCACACTGACTGTAGCAATACATAGGGATAAGGATCATACTCTAAACACAAGTGATGTAAAGAGAGAGTCTATACTGCATCGTAAGTAGTATATGTTAGAAAATCGGAAGCGGAAGCAATAACATGGATAAAGAAATAAAGAACGAAAAGGAACAGCGGGATTTTACGTGGAACCCTACTCCGTGAGGTGCGGGATGAAACCACGGGAGAAGCCCTCAATGGGGCGTGTTTGTCTATTGACTTTCTCAATGGATACAGGAGGTCTGGGGCTCCTTATATAGCCTCTCCAGAGCCTCCAAGTCCCACCGTTGGACGATGTGGGACTAAACACTAGACGGGGTAAATGGATCTCCTCCAGGATCCATTTACCCTGCAACAACACAATGGGCGCATACAACGAATGCTCCAACACTCCCCCTCAAGCTGGAGCATGCAATGCTCAGATTGGACAAACATAAATAAACTCAACTCAACGCTACAGGACACTACGGACAATATCAACCCAACGCGCACATTGCTGCAGTCGAGGACGTTGCTTCTCATGTCGTGCATGTGAGGAGGACGAACGGGCTGGAGTGTGAGTCAACTAAAGACTCGGAATCTGACCATCGAGTCAGAAACTGCGCCTGAAGTCTCCTCGTCGGAGAACTGGGTCTCTCCCATTTGGCTCAGAGAATGGTGCACTGCTCTGGTGTACCTATGATACCACATGAAAACCCTTGCCCTCAATGGCATAGGGAATGGTCCTCTGCTCTGGAGTCCCTATGGCTCACATGAAAACTCTGGCCGAAACAACAAGAAGAATGATGGGGACCACGAACAGATAATGGCAACATATGCACATCTGAAAAATGACCGCACACTCGTACGTGTCTGGACTCGGAACACTGATTGTCGAGTATGAAACCGAACTGTAGAGTCTGATCATCTGGCTGGTCTGGAGACTGATATCTGAATCTGGAATGTGGATCTAGACCTGTGAATCTACATATATACTCCCCCTTTCTCCCATACTTGTCGGAACATGAACATCGACAAAGTTGGGAGAAGACAAGATAAATAGGGGTAAACAACAAGAACATGAAACTTGCAGCTTTGTCATTTTTTTTAATAGCCGCCATGATGATTTTTTTACATAAGCTGTTCAGCCTCTTTTTTTATACGGCTTTTCAACCTTTTTTTTGATAAACTTTGCGTACGGCTTTTTTTCCGGTGTACACGCCTCTTTTTTTTTTCTTTCTTTTTCTTCTCTATTTTTTTACTCAGCCCACTTGGGCCCAAAAACAAGCAACAGCCCAACCGGGCTTTCTTTCTCTCTTCCCTTCTTTTCTTCTCTTCTTCTTCTTCTCCTTTTTTTTAACATACAGCCTTTTTTTCAGCTCTTCTTCTTCTCCCCCCACTTTTTAAAAAAAATTCAGCCGACACCCTATTTAGGGTTTTCTCACGGGAACCCTTCATAGTTGAAGCCGTTGCCCCCCGTTAGGGCGTGAAGATGAGAAATTGCCCCCCTCTAGGGATCGTCGCCCCCCCGCTGGAGATCGAGCCCTGTTGGAGTGTAAGTCAACTGGGCGAGGGCGTGAGCAGGGGCTCCGCCTGGATGCTTCTTGCGGCGCCGGGGGTATGTACGAGGGGATGGGGTGAGGTCCTACGATGGGACCGCCAGGGCGCGACTAGGGTTGATACTCCGTGTGCACAGGGCTACGCGCCGCCGGATGGGGAGAGCTCCGCCTGATGGAGCGCCACCCCTGGGGTTCCTGATGGGTGCGGCTGTGGCTGGTGCACCGCCAGCAGCAATTTCGCACTGGCTTCGGGCTCGGAGGAGGCCTCCTGGAGGATGGCTCAGCGTGGGCTGCAGCCTGGAGGTGACTTTGCGTGGCTTCATGGATGGGCGCTTCCCCTTCGCGTCTCGCCTGCACCTTTGGTCGAGAGAATAGAGGGTCTTCGGTCCTTCTGGGGCTCTTTGATGCAACGGCCAGGATGTTTCGCCGCCTGCTAGAGTTCCCCTGTGGCGGTCGACAGAAAGGGCCTGATCGGCTAGGGCTGCCGTACGATAGGTAACCATAACATCTTCTAGAATTTTGGATCTAGGGTTTCCGAAAAACCCTAGAATTTTTGAACCAAAACTGGAATCGAAACAATGTAGCAAAATTTCCAAGAACAAAATCGAATCTCTGACAATAATGAAATAACTCATCGAGAAACGAACCCGCTCTGATACCATGTTAGAAAATCAGAAGCGGAAGCAATAACATGGATAAAGAAATAAAGAACGAAAAGGAACAGCAGGATTTTACGTGGTACCCTACTCCGTGAGGTGCGGGATGAAACCACGGGAGAAGCCCTCAACGGGGCGTGTTTGTCTATTCACTTTCTCAATGGATACAAGAGGTCTAGGGCTCCTTATATAGCCTCTTCAGAGCCTCCAAGTCCCATCGTTGGACGATGTGGGACTAAACACTAGATGGGGTAAATGGATCTCCTCCAGGATCCATTTACCCTGCTACAACACAATGGGTGCATACAACGAATGCTCGAACAGTATAAGCCATGATTTTCTACTTTAACGATGAATACCACGTTGTTTCTTGATGTACCAAAGTTACCTCCCAAGAAGGTAACATAGCTAGTGGTAGACCGTTTGCCTCCAACAATGCTAACTCAACATCCGAATATGTTGATAATGCAGATGCCCATTAATCTTGACATATGACCTTTTCCCTGAAGAACCCTTCAAGTGTTTGAGAATGAGACGTGAATCATTTTATTAGCTATAGCAAGACTTCTCCATGAATTGATTAGAACAACTGATCCAGGTTGCCGAAGTCGGTTGAACGGTAGTTGAACGACTAATCAGATTTAGTCGGCCTTTAGTCATTTTTGAATTTTTTTATTATTTTAAACATAGATATATAGATCGATTTTTATACATGCATTCTTATATGTTTGCATAGATTTAAAAATTTTCAATAATATAATATATTCATAAAAACATAACAAGAATACTACATCTATTAAAAATTAATATTTATAAAAATTAACATAAATATGCTAACCAAAAGAATTAGCAATGAATGAATAGCATACAAAAATAAATCAGCCCTATGTATAGTAAGCAATAGTATTAACAATAATACCAAAACTGAATAGTATAAACTATTGATATGCCCTTGAATACTAACCATCTGATGTCTCTCATGTGCTAAATAGCATGGTTTTTCAAAAAATGACTAGTTATAAATGGTTTAAAGCATGCATGAATGACTTCTACAACCTTGAGAAAGCATAAAAACTAACAAAAACCAAGAGAAATAGGAGCCATCCGGAATAGCATAAAAAAACTCATGTAACAATCGGCTAACTAATCGACCGACTAGTCGACCCAATTAGTCAAGGAGGCTACTAGGCCTAGAGAGTCGGCTATCCCCCCGCCCCCCCACCCCCGATTCGAATAATCAGACCGACTAGTTGGCCTAGTCGGCCGATTTTTACGATAGTGCAACTGATTACAAAGTTGATATGGTTTGACAACTTTCATATTCATGAGATTCCCAACAAAACGCATAAATTATCTCTACTAGTCCTGAAAGGAGAATTGTCATCAAAGGCATTGATAAGAACATATAAGGGTTGGGAACGCATGCATCCTCATGAATCTCCATTCAAGTTTTCTCTGAAAAACAATGCCCTTTGAGTTTCTTGCAACCTCGGTGCACAATAAGTAGTGAAATTTTCCGAGATTATTTTTGACTAAAATCTAATATAAGACTAGTTTGGTGCAAATCATGTGTCAAAATCAAACCATTAACATAAACTACATGTATCATACTTCCACTCTTTCTCTTACGAAAATAAAATAGTCGGCATTAGAGTAGCATAACACAATCTTGGCAATATCATTACAAAGTCATTTCTCAGAAAAATCATTACTAAGTTGTTCCAAGATTCCAACTAGACTTTAGAACTTCGTTTATGCCCATAAATGGCCTTCTTCCGTCTATATGCATTCTCTCCTTCAACCTCATGACCACAAATGTTGGTGTCGGTGTTAATAGGTTATTTTAGACATTAATGTATGGTTTATTTTAGCTTTATTTCTATTTTAACTAATTCCATTTGTAACCTTCTATCCTTAGGACTCTTGTTGAGGATATGTAATTCCCATCCATATAGCTAGGGCTTTATTGACAGTATTTACTATTATGGTAAATAACATTGTTTCTATTTTTTGTTTATTTCCTTGTTTTCTATTTCTACTTGTAACCATTCAGAGACTATTATGAAGTTGCTATCTATTGGACCCTAGGGTTTCATGCTATATAAGAAATCATGCCCCCATGAATAAAATTCATTCCATTGTGTTTTCATTTTTCCTCCACATGGTACAAAAGCATCGTCCTAGACCAGAGTTCATGCCCACACACCATGTCGCCACCACAAGCCCTCATCTTACACAACCCATAGTCGATTCCCTACCCACACGCGTAAGCAACCCCGATCACTCAAAACTCCCCATGTGGGATCCAAACCCCACAACAAAAGCCCAATCGCAAGAGCCTCGTGCGGGCCTCACACCCACACGCAAGAGCCCCTCGTGGGCCCCAAACCTGCTACAGCAAGCCTCTGTCATATCGTAAGTACCCCCAGCCTTGCTACGAGCACTCATAGCAGACCCCAGTCCCGTTGCTAGCCTTGTGTGCCCTGTTGCAGGCAATCCTTGGTCGAGGGTTGCTACCTTAGGCATGCGTAATTAGATTATCAAGCACATAGTTGATCTTTCACTCTTAGTTGATCGTTCACTCTCTCTCCCCCCCTCTTTCTGATGATGATTGCCACGACTCCTGCCAAAACCAAGCCCCTGATATCGCATCTTCTATGACGGTTCAAGGGACCTCTATCAAACTCAAGGACGCAAACAAGTATATGCTCAGGTCTTAAGGTTGGAGAAATCAATAGTTGTTACTTAGTCAGCGGGATCACTGGCTAAGGATTAATCGGCAGTCGGACGACTAATCGGATTTAGTCGGGCATTAATCGATTTGAAATTTTTAATTATGCTAAATATATAAATTATTTTTTATACATATATTCTTATATATTTTACATAAATTTGCACTCTATACTATCATAATGAAACAAAAGAAGTAACTTTAAATATAACATTAAGCATATTAGAATAAGTTTGCTTTTTTAAAAAAAACAAAAAAAATAAAAAAAATAAAAGAAAAAAACTTTATGTAAAAGTCAATCGACTAGTCGATCTGATTAGTCAGGTTGACCGACCAATGGCTGACTAGGCCTAGTCGAGTCGGCTACCCCCCAACTCGACTAGTCGGTGACTTCTACAACAATATCTGGTCTCGAGCCTTGAAGTTGTTTATCGATAGTAGCTGACTCGACTAGTCGGCAAGACTTGAGGTTGTTTACGATAGTGCGAGGAAAATGCATATTCAAATGAAGGAATCTTTGCAAAAAAACATATAAAGACTGACTCCTAACTTGGGGACAACTATCAGGTCATGACATAGATGACTAACAACGTTGAGTCCCACATTGTTGTCAATCTTCTATATAAGAACATTGTGAAGGGCATGGGATAAACCGGCACAGACATATTCGCAACAGACTACTAAGTCAACTTTACATGTGAATTCAATCCGCCTATCAGGGAGAATCCTCTTCATGGAGTACTACCGACAGCCCACCGCCCTTTACGAGGAACTTGCCATATTTCAGCCAATTTGTTATACAAAACCAGCGGCAGAAACATCTGGATGCTAAGTTTACATATTTCTTATCGGTCTTCATCATTGTTATCAAACTGTAAAGTATCAGTTTCTCACATCTGATACGATCCCGTCCCCATCAAGGTCATCTTTGATTGACTACAGTAGCTCAAGACCACCACTAGTCATACACATCCTTCGTAGTTTATGGAGAAATCTATTTTTCTGGCGATATTTGGAAGAGGTGGCTGCTACAGTTCTCGAGGAGGTTGAGGTCATGACGTGTTTGTGGTCGCACTCAGTGTATTCAATGCCACAAGACCAACAACCCATCTGAGAGGTGTCGGGTAAAGTTTGGCAACCAACCATAAATAAACCAATTGGCATCATCATCTAATTATAATGCAACTATAATAGAGATGACCCCAAATCAGGGTTCCACTGGACAAACAGCCCAACTTACAGCTATAGACTACTCCAAACCCATGCAGTTGCTACAGAATTCCCCTACTTGTGATAATCCTCCTACTGCAAACATGCTTGCAATCTCAGGTATTGTAGCCAACTCAGATTCTGGCTGAGCACCAGCAACTATGGAGCATGTACTTACTTGACTGGCGAAGGTAGTCTAGTAACCTCTTAAAGAACCTTCTAGCCAGCATTGCCTATTCGCCCAATACTACCATCGGGACTATGGAATTATCCTCTAAACTCAGGCTTCTTCAATGTTGCGGGAGTTTTTATTTGGTATTCAGTCAAAGCGATCACTGAATAAAAAATAATCTGTATTCGGGTGACTATTCAGGATTATACCATTTTTATTTTTATTTTAATTTTAAATATAAAAATTATTACTAATCATATATGCTTTTTTATACATATACAATCATCAATTAACAAGAATCCAAGATTAAAGTACCAAACAAGATATAAACATGGAATTTGACTATCATGACAAATAGTAATCCTTACGAATTAAAAATAAAAAAATAAAAATTCAAGCAACCACCAGTTGGTTGAATAATCGACAAGTCAACCGAATAGTCAGACCGACTATTCGGTCAAGCCAACTATTGATCGACCTTAGGTTTATTCAGCTGGGAAACCCCGTACCTCATAGTCGGACCGACCACTCTATATAGTCGACCGACTATTGCAACATCAGGCTTCCTAGAGTTTTATGTGCTTATGACTTCCCTTTGAGCCTAGATTATGTGTAGAACTAAACTGCAGAGTGATTTTTGACAAGTACTATTACTGTTTTGAAGACATTTAGATGATGCAAATTTTTGGTTGGGGATATAAGAAGAATGGCATGTACTATCTTGATATCCCTGGAGATTCCATTTTTGTTAATGATGTTTGATTTCTGTTGACTCGTTCCTAGGGCATTTATGCATTGGTCATCCTTCAATCGGAGCCCTGTCTCAGATGTTCCATGGCATGTCCTCGTTGAGGATTTTTTAGTGTAAGGCATGCTAGTTTGGCAAACACTTCAGGCATCTTTTACTCAAAAGATTGAGCATCGTCTTCTTTCCCTTTTAGTCCACTGTGACATTTAGGGACCGTGTACAGTACTAGCATTGTTGGTGCATCAATACACCAATGACCTGGAGAACAAGCTTCCATTGTTGGTGCATCGGTACACCAAATAGGTCTACCAGTACAGTAAGCATGTGTACATGTACATCGGGTCGATGTATATATAACATCATCGCACACGCACATACCGGCATGTACGTGTGTGCACCAATGAATACACTATGCAAGAAAAATGAACATATTGGACATGTTTTCAAAATCCCTTATCTTAAATGAATATTAAGGGATTAGAATGGACTTATGATGAGAAAATGAATACGTCAAACTGCGAGTGGCAGGAGGTGCATCGTATGACATACGAATACGTCAAATGGTTTAAATTCCCAACATGTCGCTTAATATATAGCAATATTAATGGTCTTGACTACCATCTTTTTATGCAGAAAACTCACGATGACTTGTGATTATCGATGTTTCATGGGTGAGATTTCACGGTAATCGAGAAGATAGAATAAGAAACCCCAAGAGATTGGGAGTGTACCCTTGGTGTCCGAGTTAAACCATTAAGGTTACACTCCTAAGGAGACGAGCTCGATGACATGTTGCACGTTATCGCCCAGATACATCTAGACCAATCCACAAAGATGTCATGTGGTGCAATTGGTATTCTTGGTTTCGCACCTATACAATGATATTAATACTCGTAATATCACTAGGTGAGGCTAAAGACGGATATTTTGAGTGTCAATATCATGAATAGTGTTCCTAGATGTGGTTATGAAGTTAGACACACAGCACTGATTTTTCCATTTCTAACGTAAATAAGGGTACTTTGGGGTTTCACCCAAGAACTATACCAAAGAACCCGTAAAAAGGAGGCATGCGTGTTCCATACCTCTGTATGTTTATATAATAAAGAAATCCATGATTGGAAACCAAATTTTTGACATACAATCAATATTCAGGAAATCGATCGCACGAGCTGCATGTGCCTATGCATCATGCAGACCGAACAGATTTTATAAATCGGTGCATCTAAGCGCATATGCGGCCCATATATGCCCCGAATAAGCCTGACAAGTCCCGCATATGCCCTGCATACTACTCCAACAACTCCAACTCTCCAATCCTCTCATTCAAGTGCTTACCTTATTAGCTTTGCCTCTTTTTCCACTCAACTGTAAGAATGTGCAATGCATTTGTATATAACTGCCATGCATTAGGCCATATACATATATATATATATATGCAATGTTTGCTTATGTATTGTTTTCATGAGTATATGCAATGTACCATCTAACATTTTAATAAATATGTTAATTGAGATTTTGCTCATGTATTGCAAATATGCATGTATGTGTATTAAAGTTTTGTTATTATGAATCATTTAATATGTAAAGTTTTGTGGCTAATTTTTCTGATTAAATGTTAGACAATTAATGACATCTACTCGACCATCTAACATAAACTATTTTTTCTTAGATCTTCTTTAACTCCACTTGGATACATAAATTCAGTAGTAATATTATATATCAGTGTTTTGAAAACTTTATGCCGGTTCGGCTCGATTATTCAAATTTTAATTAACTCGCCCGGTTCAACCTAATTTTTTGACCTGGTTTAACCAGGTTCAACCGAAGTTAAACCGTATTTAATTTTTAAATTATTTATACAT
Source organism: Ottelia alismoides (assembly GCA_037367405.1). Taxonomy (NCBI): domain Eukaryota; kingdom Viridiplantae; phylum Streptophyta; class Magnoliopsida; order Alismatales; family Hydrocharitaceae; genus Ottelia; species Ottelia alismoides. Next base: position 675,438 of record JAZKJV010006766.1, read on the forward strand.
ATTGCAGAAGGTGGGAGTTGAACCCATGACCTTTGGTTACCTATTTCAAACTTCTAACCAACTACACTAACACAACTTTTTGCATGTATTGGGTTTTAAATATAATTAAACTACTATCATGTTATAGAACAACTAGTCCAAACAGTATATATATATGATATGTATGTTATTTGATGGTTTATACGAAAAATATTTTATGTATAGTGTGAAATATATACATTATCTATGTATTTTATTTATATTTCAAGTATATTTAAGTGTATATTATATTTTTTTTATTTCATTTCGGTTTGATTAGCCGGTTCAACAACTTTTTTCACCAGTCCAGTTTAATCTGGTTTTAAATAATGATGATGTCATCATCCGGTTGAACCGGTTTGATTACATGGTTCAACCCAATCCGACCATTTCGGTAAGGTTTCTGATTCCGTGTCTGGTTCGGTTTCAAAAACATTGTTATATATGGATTTTTAAGTTTTTAAATTAAAAATTAGAAAACTGCACAGAACTGCATACACCCTGCATACATGCTTATTCAGTATCCAGTGACATGTCCGAATGCATACGCATATGCATACTGCCTTCATAAACCTTGCATACACTATTGTTGATTCTGGCCCATGACCTTAAACCAAGGTTTTGAAAATTGAATCGAACCGACTAGTTGAACCCATTAAACCAAGAACCAGAAGAACCACCACTCTGTTTTAACTCAAAAAATAAAAATCAATCAAATCAGTCAAAATCTTGCTGGATCGCTTGACCCAGTTCAACCAATTGAACCGAACCACTGGTTCAACCACCTATTTTTCGACCAAAAATAACTCCAAATTATATAATAGAATGCAAATTTGTATACCCACCCATAATCTAGTTCGACTCTGACCCATAGTATGGTACTTATTTATCTCTTCTCCTTATATCTGCCTCAATGATCCAATATCGCTTCTCCCTTCTTGTCTTACGAGCATTGCATCTCTGTTCCAACATTGTGCATGAGGTTGTCTCCTTTCAACAATAAATGAAGCCAACATAAAGAAGTCGTCATAGTCAAATTATGAGAAGCAATATGTTAACACTTGTCATCAATTAGAGTTTGAATCATTTTAAAATTATTTATTTTATATATTACATATATGTATTTATATGAATTTGAGAAGATATATATTATGTCCTTTCGAGTGTTTCTAATATTTATACACCCTAATTTTTTAGCAATTACATGTATACCCCATGTTCTTAACAAATTCACAAGATTTTACTTATGTTGGTATAATATAAAAACTCAAGTGTACTAATAAAAGGCCACTACTATGAGTTTTTATAAAAATAGGGACACACATGTAATTGTAAAAAAGGGGCATAAGTGTTATTGAAAAACTTAGGACACAATTGTTAAAATCTTTTAGATATATGATGTAGCAATATTCAAGTTTATCTGTACGAAGTACCGATCCAACTGGGATCGACCTGGTTGGACCATATGAACCAAACAACCAATACAATGGTTCGATTTTTTTATTTTTATGAACTGCTGACGTAATCACAAGTTTAATCGGTCGGCCTGATTGGTCCGACCATAAAAACCCAAAATTGATGCATCCCTTCTTTCATGTTCGGTTCGATTTTTAAATCTTCCTTAAATATCAATATCGGTGCCATTTTCACTAGAGCCAGAAAGGGAAATATCAAGGAATATTGCCGACAAATCACTGATACCATCAAAAATTGTGAAAATGTATAAAAAAATATTTTTTCCTCGAAATTAAGGTTTTGATTATTACTTAATCGATAAATAAGATAGAAATACGCATTGTTTACTGCATTAAAGGGTCTCAATATATGTTTTCTATGAGTATTGTCACCATAATCAATGCATAAACTATATAATACTATGTAAGGTATGCAATTAGTGGTTCTCATATAAAATGCATAAATAAGTTGAACTAACAAATAATGATCTCATAAGATCGCATTCATAATGTACCAATACAATATCTATCACACGAATAAGTTGAAGTTTTTCCACTCATCAGACTTAGAAACATCTTGCTGGATCATGTCCTACTTGATGCCCTCCTCCATAGTGTATCTAGATTCTTTATATTCCACATAATTTTCGCATGTCATGTAGAAGTGCGTGATTTTGCAATCCATTAGAAACTTCATATATTCATGGTCAATCGCATGTGAGAAGTCGATCCGTAGATAAATATTAATGCAAGAGACGAAATCATGAGGAGATCAACGTGAAGAAGATGTAGCTTGAGAACCACGTGATGAAGATGATGAAGCAAGGAGAGATAATAGTGGGCTTGAGTTAGAGGTATTATGGTAAAGATCTGCTTGTGTTTGTCTGTGATGCGTGCTATGTTCCTTTCCACCCAACTTATAACCTTTTGACCCACTTTTATTCAAAATGGAGCCCACGAATATGTATTCGAACTTTGCGGGCATGATGCGATCGAGCCCATCTTCTTTCCATTCTTCTTCAATCTCTCTTGTTCGCTCTACCGAAGATGGCCCTCGTATTGAGTCGAGTCTAACCTTTTGTTTGCTCCCAAGTTTGTTCCCTATCTATTCTATTCGTCTTCCACCTTGGCTCCAGATGACTCTCTTCGCGAGTTGAGTTTGATGTTTCCTCCATATAAGATCAAAACCCTAACTAACCTCATATCTGCTCATCTGTCCATCCCTCGTCATTCTTCTTCTTATTCCAGAACTCCTCGAGATGAATCTTTTTCCTGAAACATGCCTCTCACCTTCCCCCTCTCGCCACCCTATTCATTCTTCTATTCGAGCACAGAATGCCATGACATACAAAGAGTGAAAGCATTATTTGCAGAATAGGCATGCGTGAAAATTGAGATATAAGAAAATATAGTCGTGATGAGAAGAGGAGCACAACCGATAGAGACGACAATTGAGTTTGTTTCGACTATAGCTTCAAAGTAAAACTCGTAACCCAAAGACCCTCTTTTATAATATACTATATCTCCAATCACTCTGCGAGGGGGTATCAGCATAGTATGTCAACTTTTCTTGAAATTCCTTATAATCACTTTAGTTGTGAACATAACCAAGAGGGAAAAGGCCATATAATTCATTTTGTGTTTAAGAACCACATGCACCATATCAACTTGATGTATCTTTACTATGCAACATTGAATCTTACTATGCAACATTGAATCTTCTCTAATAGATAAATCTTATATAAAATTTCATTATGAAGACTTCAATTATCATGTTTTCACAAATCAAATGTTGAGAAAAATGAAGTAGATTCTAAGATATGTTACGAAAATCGAAGTGTATAGAACACATCATGGAATCGACGAGCCTTCAAGTACTCACCAAAGCTTTAAAATTGCCCAAAATCACTTTAAAATAGTCACTAAGAGCAGCTAGAATATGAAATGGGGAGAAGGGGCACATATGAATTATATCAAGCAAAAAAATAAAAAATACAAGAAAAAATATATTCCTCGCATCGTCAATATATATGTAATATGTCACTAATATTTTGTCGTTGTTTGTCACTAATATTTTGCCGTTGTTTGTGAAAAAGATATAGTGGTTGGTATTGATTTCACTATCTCACTGATACTCATATATTGATGATATATCACCAACATGCCATGATATTTAAGGGCATATAGCAAGCTTGGAATCAATGTGATCGCATTCGTAATCGGAAATCAATTAATAATTAATTACATGTGTCGCATGTGTGATCCAACGTGAATTAGTGTACCTTGACGAAGTATGCTCGCAGTGTTTGTGTATGACCTAGTGAGAGAATTGGTACAATTTTCTTATTTATCATTTTTTAAAGAAAAGGGGTGGAGTCCCAAGATGGGATCTACCATTATCGTTAGACTGGTGTTTACTGTTGGTCTCATTTCTGAGTAATTAGCCATAACACTGCATGTATGCCTAACGTGAGTATATGAGGAGCAGTCGCAGCATTAACGGTCATAACAAGACAGAGCTTAGCAATCATATTTGCATTAGATAACGCATTAATGATTGGATAGTAACAAGACGGAGCTTTAACAATCATATTTGCACTAGACAGGATGTATGTGTATTTTGAGTAGCTTATCTGCTTCAGTACAATTTTCGGTTTTTTAAGATACTTTGAGGGCATGTTGTTATGATTTTGTAATCATATTTGTGCAGCTCAATTTCTAGTATAGACTGATATGAATATACTTTCCACTTTATATTATTTTGTTTATCTTATTATTGAATAATTTGAATATTAATCTAATATATTTGAGATCGGTTTGCTAAGTATAGAAGATCAACGGTGAGTTGAGCTGTAGGTCCAATATCCTGTCGGTCCCAGTGGTCGGCGGGGGGCATCCCAACAAGCGAGCTAATCAAACAAGAATACTCAACCGATAGTAGCTGAAAATTGGAGGCATTCTAACGTCTCAGATGAACCAAAGTAGCCATCTCCATGACCAATAAGTACCACAGCAAAAATCAACAAGGGTATTATTATCCAAACAAACAGGAAGATGAATGCACTGCACAGAAACAATATCTTCTATGGACAACTACTGACAGCATCCAGATCACATTAGTAATTGAATCAAACAATGACAACTGATCTTTAGGATTTGGATTTCAAAGCTAAGACCATTAAGAAACCATACATATCTACCACTTGGCCCTATGCATATTCTTCTTGAGACAATAACGGGCTCAAAGATCACAAGCTCGTCAAGCAAAGACTGTAATAATGCAACAGGCTACCTAGGACATAGTGTTATAGTTGATGGACCATATCTTGTAATAGTTGTATCAAGTCTAGTAGCAATGGAATTGACTTCCTCTTTAGGTTTGTCCGCATGTCCTTGTTAATTGCAGCCAGAACAAGTTGATGGTAATCTGCTGCTGGATGCTATTCATGAGCCAATTCAAGACAATGGCATTGCCTTGCTCCCATCACTCGAAGCCTTCATTAGTAGGCTGCTACCCAAGATATATAGTCTCTCCTAGCCTTGCCATTCAAAATGATGATGGTACCCAGAACCATATGAGAGGCATATAAGACCAACAACTTGGTCTTAGCATTAGTAGAGATCATTACTGATAAGGTATAGAAGGCTGGCATGGCAAACAGGACGTAGTAGACGACTCATGTCAGTGGAGTTGCAATAGGACATTGATAGATATTCACATCAACTGAACTAGCAGTAAGGCACCACATAGGCTGCAAGATGACAGAACTAATGCAGAAGTCCTCTAGGTAAAAAGCATGTTCCCCTAAAGGCTCAGAAGGGTATAGAGATTAGATGGAAGCAATACTTCCATAAGCTTTTCGTTGAGGAAGGAAATAGAGAGATCACTTTGGGGAATCTAACTAGTAGTGAAAGTTACTTGAATCGTGCAAGCTATACACGAATACAAAGGAACGAAGTAGAGGAGGATTTGAAGGTTATGAGACATGGGAAAGGTGTAGGACCAGATGACATTCCTATAGAAGTTTGGAAAGTTTTAGGTGAGTGTGGTTTGACTTGGCTTGCAAATTTATTCAATGTTATTTGGCAAAGCAGGAAAATACATGAAGAATGGAGGAGAAGCATCGTGGTGCCTCTTTATAAGAACAAAGGAGACATTCAAAATTATTCAAATTACAGAGATATCAAGTTGATGAGTTACACTAGGAAAATTTGAGAACGTGTGATCGTAAGAAGGTTGAGGTAAGTTTTCAAAGTAAAAGAAAACCAATTCGGATTCATATCAGGTCGTCGCTCAACTATTGAAGCCACCACTTGCTGAGAACAATGGAGATTTACAGAGCTAAAAGGAAGAACCTACATATAATTTTTATTGATTTAGATAATGCTTATGATTCTGTCTCACGGGAGATATTGTGGAGAGTTTAAGAGAAGAGATAAGTACATGTCCTATACATTAACCTCATAAAAGATATGCATGATAGGGCTTCATCTTGTGTAAGGATACAGTCTAGGAAGACTGACTATTTTGACATCAACATTGGTCTGCATCAAGGTTCAACTTTGAGTCCATTCCTTTTTACTTTGATTATGAACGAATTGACAAGTCAGTTCAGGATGAGATACCTTGGTGTATGTTATTCGTTGATGATATTGTGTTAATAGATGAGTCTAGAGATGGAGTAAATGAGAAGATTAAGGTCCGGGGACATGTATTGGAGACTAAAGGATTTCATATAAGTAGGGCTAAGACTGAGTATATGGAGTTTGATGGAAGCAATGGAATCAAGGTTAAGATTGGTGATGATAACATTCAGAAGAGAGATTCTTTTATATACTTGGGATCTATTTTGCAACATGATGGGGAAATTAATGGAGATGTTACAAATAGAATAAACGTGGGTTGGCTAAAGTGGAGAAGAGCCTCTACTCTTTTCTGTGATAAGAAAATTCCTTTGAAAATCAAAGGAAAGTTTTACAAAGCAGTTGTGAGACCTGCTATGCTCTATGGATCTGAATGCCGGCACGTGAACCATAGACATGTGCAGAGAACTGCAATAGCAGAAATGAAGATGCCAAGGTGGATGTGCGGACACACATGCCATCAGAAGGAAAGTTGGGATAGCTCCAATCGAGGATAAGATGCGATAAATTCACTTAAGATGGTTTGGTCATTTGCAAAGGAGGTCAGCTGATGCACCCGTGAGGAGATGCGAGTTTTAGAATGCTGAGCCAGCTAAAAGAGGGCGAGGAAGGCCCAAGAAGTGTTAGAATGAGACTATACAAATGGATCTTAGCTTTTTGAATCTAAGTCCGAGAATGACCCAAGATAGATTTGAATGGAAGAAAAGAATCCATGTAGCCGACCCTACTTAATGTGGGAAAAGGCTTTGTTGTTATTGTTGATTAGGGTAATAAAAGAGTAGCATAAACACAAGGCTAAAATGTAAACACGGATCTCTTTGTATAAGCCAAAAACACGGTTAACAAAAGTTTCAAATTAACAGAAGTTAAAGTGAGTTCCATGTCAACATCTTCTGGAATGCCGCATGAATATGAAGTAGGCCTAACTGAATCTATTGTTTTATGCTCTCGGAGTGAACCGCATAAAGACATGCTTCAGAGATGAGGTTCAATCCTCCAACCGTATAGGCATATATGGTCCATTAGATTGAATCTATAAAGTTGATCCCCGTACTAAACCATACTTTAGTAATCTTTTCCTTGTAAAATCACTTCACCCACATATTTTTAGAATGCATCAATCAAAACAAACTGAATAATAAACACAATATTGTCCTTTCTTCTACCAACTTGTCCCTCGATATATTGCTCCAAAAACAGGCAGAAATTTAGTGTGGAGTTGAAATGCAACAAACGGGATCACTTCACAACTCTCGGCCAAAGCAGATACCATTACATACTTCACCATCCATAATATTCCATTAAAAACCAGTCAATAATTTGGGTCTTCAGCGGGTCTAGGCATCAGCCGAAGGACTAATACCAAAAACTATAATTAAAAACCAAATTTATACCTCTGCAATTTCCTCATTTGACGGCCATATATCCTTGAAATAAATACTCTTTCCATTGTTTCCTATTCCGATAGGCTCCGTCTCAAAATCAATGTCAACCTGGAATTTGGCAATGATTAAGCATGAATAAATGCACAATTTAGTCAGGAAACAAGTAGCCAAAATGGAAGAGAAGCAAAAGTTGTAAATAATTACAGAAGGATATTGGTCCAAAAACATGTGCTTCATGTGGATACCGTTAAATATAACCAAAGATTCAAAGATGATAGAGTAAATTTTACCTCAATAAGTTTTAAGCTGATTTACTGAAGCAATAGAATATGATAAATCTACTTAATCACAGTCAGCCATGATATCGCCATTGAATTAAATCAATTGGCATCCATGAATAACAATCCTTGAAATTTTCGTTAAAACTTAAAAATATGAATGCCTCAAAATAAGTTACAAAATTATCGTAAGTGTTGTTGAATTTGTTCAAAGGACATGAAATTTTTATCCAACTAAAAACTTATAGAAAAGAGTGTAAACCCATGAATGATGTACCTCAAACTTCTTTATTATTGTACATATAAAATGTACAAAATCCAAGACTCATAGAGAACTCTAGAATGAACCACAACATAGAAATGTTCCCCTTGGAACACATTGCACTCCTCGCCAATCACAACGACCAAACAACCGCTAAAAACTTAACCCAATCCCAATAACACCTAAATGTGCATACTCCATGTCCATCATCCCAAGAGTGGATCGGCTCTCTGATGTAGAGTTAATTGGATATCCCCACTGGGTACTCCGGTTGAATCAACTCCCCTCGTCCAAGGATTTGAAAATCTCTCCTTCCAGGACATGTCTATACAGTACACCCAATCAGCGTTGTCCCCCTCCAAACATCTTGGGCCAAACAACATGAAACAAGGCAAACAACATTCATTCCGCATCACCAAAAAAGGTATATTTTCATAATTACTATTGATCTATGGAGAGTTCACATAAAATTTTAACTCTCAAATGAAGTTTTTTCACAATATTTTGCAATCCCGCGCACTCCTAGTGTCATGGGTCGTCCATAGAACTTGTAGGCTTTGTAAATGAGAAGTCCCATCACACCAGATCCAATGGTCCTTCTACATAGCCGGGACCTCAATGTTGCTCTAATGCTGAGTCAAATCAAAGAAATCACAACCTTTTCTCCGAGAGTATGTGGCACGGAGGATCAGCACCAAGAAACAAATGTTTCCTTCAGAAATCCACCAACAGTCTACAACCATGATTAGCTAACAAAACGTATATGCTTGGGAAACAATCACATAGTGCCCCATCTTTAACCAATCGTCTCTCCAAAACGAATACAATGCAACTCCAAGACACCGAGCAAATACCTCTCAAGGAAGCAGATAGCAATCTCGTATTTCTCACCAAAACAACCATTGAATATGGATACTTCATAAATGCCCATAAAAAGTCTATAACATATATCATCTCCATCTCCCCAGAGCCTCATTATGCACTTCAGCAGCAAGGTCAATTCATCCCCTTTAGCTTCAAAGCACCCAAGCCACTCTCTAAACAAGCACCATGATTGTGCATGTTAGAGTAAGCGTCAATAGATGGTCCAGGATCCAAACTACCACATGCACTCAGATTTAATCCCACATCGTATATGGGTGGGACTTGGTCACATTGGTGGGATTATATAAGAAGCCGCACACCACTTGTATTCATTATGAGAAAAAATTACAATGGAATACTCGACCCTTACAATATTTATCCTTTGTTCATGTTTTTGAAATCATCAAGAAATTATGGAACAAGCAAGTTTTTCCTTCTCCCTCAAAATGATGAGGATGAAATCCTCATAAAAAGCCCAGCCACATGAACACACAATAACAAAGCCTTCACCCACATTAAGTAGGTTCGCTACATGGAGTCTTTGCATCCATTCAGATCTACTTTGGACCATTGATGAATCTCCATTTCATCACCTTTATTCTATCATTTTGGCCTCAAAAACCCTAGCAAATGCATGTAAATAGCATCAATTTGTACATAATAGCATTCATTATTCATTTGTATTGATTTTATATAAAATAAGGTTTTTAATGCCAAAATTATAGAATAAAGAGAAGAAAAGAAAAAGGAATAAAATATTGCAAATATTTTATGACCCTAACCCCGAGACCAAGTTCAGAATGGAATTGGTCGACAAGGAATAAAGTAGGGGGAGATAAGGGCCAATTATCCAATAAATACTCCATTCATTTATCCATTTTTGGCACCTATTTTGTATATAATTATTTATTCAACAAATGAAGAAACTTTGTACATGAAAGTTGTAGATAATAATGTGAATAAAAATACAAAATTGAGTTTGTACAAAAATAATACCCAGTGTACATTTTACACACAGAATAAAAAGCCAAAATCTCAACTTCACAGACACATATCTTGCAAATAAAAACTCCAAATCACCCAAACTCACCTTTAATTGTATATAGCATTCCATGAACTATTTTACAAAATTGGTTTCATTATTTTTGGAGTCCATATGCAGAAGTTAGGTTTTTGGCCCTTCTTGTATATAGGACCGATTAAAATATTCATTTTATTCAGTATTTATTATTTGTACAAAATCATATTTTTTTAGAATTTTATAAATAATGTATATAATGCACATACATATTAAAAATAGAAGGAAACCAAAAATAATCTAATAAAATAGATATGCAAAATTCATAGACCAAATACCTATATTATACACCTACATACAAATGAAAAGGATTTGATGCATTGATTCCTTTATTGTTTATACTTTTACAATAGTATATACATTATGCATAACTCATTAAGAATACAAAACCAAAATAAGAATCAAGAAAATATAATAAATAAATTAAGTATATAAAATATATAGATAAAACACCTATAAGTATACCTACATACACCTAAACCTATTTATTCAAAAATATGAATAAACTCATAAAAATCAAACAAAAATATCTTTATACTCACAAAAATAAATTATAAATTTATAAAATAAGCCAAGAAAATAATAAAAGAAAATAAACAAATTAAAAATAAAATACATAAAAATACATGTAAATACACACATATACACATTATTCAAATAAAACTATAATAAAACATCTCGAAAAATTCAATAAAAATCATAAATAAATACTAGATGAAATAATACACATTTTTTATTTTATAAGAAAAAATTAATAAAATCATTTAGGGCGTCAAATAAATCAATCTTCCATCAGGTCCTCTATTTTGGCGTTTAGCGGCTGAGGTGGACCAATCAGGCCCCTCCGCGAGTTGACTCCAGTCAACTCGACCTCCAGCCGCCCGATGTGACGCAACCCATCTCTTCGCCCGTCTTCTCCCTTTTTTCCCATGCATACCATCCATCAATCGAAGATACTTCCTTCGCAAGAATCACTCCCTAATCATCCATGATGCCCGCCGATTCCTTAGGTCAACCTAATACTCTTTAGATCATGCAATAATCGCCGGTCAATAAGGCCACTCGCCAATGTTTATAAATAACAAGCTCCGCCTCCTTCCTCATTTTGGCCACTTTTATTCCAACCTAAAGCCTAGATCTCGTTCCTGGATTGTTCCTCGTGACAGGGGGAGTAGCCCAGCGCCGAGACTCGGCCGGAGGGAGGAGATTTTGACGCGGCGGAGCTCCGGCATCCGCCCTGCTCCCTGGAGGCCCCCAGGTATAAGAGCTGCCCTTTCTATGCATTTTTAGTTAGTTTTAGATGTTAGCTTTTCATTCCAGTCATTAGATTAGGTTTTAATTAATGTCTGTAGTTTAAAAATCAAAATTCGAAGTTCGCCGGAGCTCCGCTCCGGCGACTTCTCCACCCTCGTTTCGACCGTATCCGATCGCCCCAAGTATCTCATCTCGTTCCTCGACGCTTTCTTCATCCATTTCGCGCACTTGTTCAACCCAGGACCCTAGGTCCTGGCGAATCGGGGCTCCCCCTCCGCCGTTCGCCGGAGCCCCTCCGCCCATCTCCATTGTGCATCGTAGCTTCAAAATCCCGGGTCGAGGAGCAAGCTCTCTCGCCCGCGGTTCTTCCTGTGCAGGTACTTTGAAGAATCGAGCCCAACTGGACTCGCACGGATCCGGGAAGAGGTTCCTGGGGGCCCTTTTCTTCTCCGACCTCGCTTCATCGACTCGAACCCCCAGGAGCCATGAAAACGCCATCAATCGACGCGGGACGCTCCCAGCCACCTTCAGAACACTTCAGACTCGCTGGAGAACCCTGGAGGAGCCCAAGCTCTTCGATCCAAGCTCGCCAGCTCCGAGCTTCTTCCCCGTTCTTCCAGGGGGCTTCAGCGCCGTCGGATCAGGAAAGCCGCCCCAGATTCAACAGGAACCGTCCGATGGAGCATCGTACCCACCGTCAGATCAGCGGGGCTGATCTAATCTCAACGCTTCATCAGCGAAGCGTCATCGGGCGTCCAGGAGACGACACGTGGCAAGTGAGAGGAGCAGATCCGTCGGATGCCACATTTTTATTAGGGGTAAATTTCACATCCACCCCCCTCGCTTTTTGTATTTAATATTTAATGCCAAAAATAAAAGTCACAGTTGTAAATAAAATGTCTATTTTGCAAAAGGACCCCCGATGTTTTCATATTTGCACTTTAGTCCTTCCGCGCCTCACGTGCAGTAACCACGTGATGCACGTGAAATTTTGCAGCTAAGTCCCTCCGGGTCCCTGTAATTATTAAATGATCTTGAAAATAAAAGTTAAAGTGTATTTTTACTGTGATTTTTGCATGTATGCCCCTGCGACTTATTTTATTTGCAAAAACACCCCTGCCAGGCCATTTAATTTTTGAATGTTTTGTCTATTTATTTCGTGCTTCATGTTAGATCGAAAAATCTTGGAAAATTAGACTTAAGCTACTGATTGGCTGTGCTTGCATGTCATATTTTTAGTTTGTCATTTTATGGCCTTTTTGCATTTATTAAAAATCAAAAACATGTCTTTTATTCACTGTCTAGAGTATAAAATCCCAAAAAAATATCAAAATGCCTTGAAAAATTCTAAAAAAATTCCCTATGGTGTACTTTGTCCTATTCTAGTGTCAGTCCAAAAATCCCTAAAAATTTCAAAAGGAAAACCTTAAAAATGCAAAAATACCCAAAAACTTCAAAAAAATATTAAAAATCACAGAAAAACAAAAAAAAATACAAACTCAGGCCCTATGTATGCTATATTTTATTCTCTTTACTAGAAAAATAGTGTGGGAAAATTTTGAGGCTCGTAACTATTTTTCATGCTCATTTTTACTGCAACCAGACCTTATCCCACTGTTTTCTATTGTTTAGCTATTTAAAAATACTAAAAGTGTTCTCAAAAATGTCCAAAAATCACAAAAACAGTAAAAAATGGTGAAAAAGCTAAAAAGATTTTATTTCTTAATTTTTGACTATTTTAAAGTATTTTTGTAAGTATTATAAGTGCCCCTTTATATATATATATATGTATTCCCTCAAAAAAATTATATATATATATTACCTAATTATATTATTATTATCTATCTATATATATATAAACAAACATAAAAAAAATATAAATAAAAAAAAAAGAAAATATATATATATATTCAATTAATTAAAACCCACGTCTCACAAGGATGACTCATTCGCACCTGAAGGCTCATGCATTTTGTATTGCTCTCTGTGGTTCGACCTCTACATGCTTGTTCCCTATACATCTTATGGTAGAGTAAATAAAAATTAATTCACATTTATTTTCGAGCTTGATTGTTGTATTACTTGTTGTGGGTTAATTGCTGATCAACCCCCATATTCTGCGAGCGGTCGCCTCAGCGACACCTCTGTATTATTTATTCATGGTGACCCTCGTGGTCTGCGGTCGTTATCAGATGGCGCCGTTGCCGGGGAGCAATGAGCATAGCCTAATTGATTTTTGTCATTCTTGTATAAAATCCTTGATTAATCATTCATTTTTGTGAGCAGCTATTATTTTATTGCCATTAATCACCATGCTTTATTTCTTTATTCATTGTGATTATTTTTCTCTGCTCTATTTGATTGACTGAGTATGCTAATGCAATCTTTTTGTGACTTTGATGCGAGGGACCGCCACGCGAGGATGGCTTCCTAGGAGGCCGAGGCAGCCGAGCTTGGAGGAGGATGGTCTTCTTCTCTCACGACCATCTGGAGAGTGCACCAAAGAAGCAAAGAGAGGGGCATTAGATAGGCTAGATACTTAGAACTATTTTTGTAATTCATGGTGAGAGAGAGACTATTTGGCATGTAATTAAACAGGACTCTACTCTTCACAATGAGGTCCAGTGCCCGGGTGATTGTTCACCTGGGGGCCTCATCGCGGCTTTTTCGAGTTTTCATCGCCTTCTTTTATTTTGTTTCCCGCAGCTTTGAGCTTTCCGTCTTTCTTTTACTTTGTTTTGTGTGCTTGGAGCCCCTAGATATAGGTTGCTTGACTCGATAGCTAGGTCCAAACATTAATAAGAATGCATGTTCCTATAGTCTACTTCGATTGGATCTAATCAAACTCAAACAAGTTGTAAATTTGCCTCTTTGCCCTCTGTGCCGTAGCGAACCCTGTAAAGCGCTTTCTCCTACCCTCAATTTGTTGAGCAGAGGAGGGGTGAGCCCAGACCGGACTCTCTTGGGCTAGAGACAAATGAGCAACTTATGGTTCTTCACGCTAATAGCAGCTTATGTTTAGGGCGATTTTGTGCCTTGCATACCGACATGTAGATAGGTTTAAAAATTCTGTTTTGCATACCGCATGGAGAGAGCTGGGAAGCACTGTAAGTCTTCTAACTCAGCATGCATCATTCGGTTCAATGATGAGATTTCCATCATGGAACCACTTGCACGGCTTTTCCGCTATCTCCCTCTGATTTTGAGCACCTAGGACTTAAATGAAAATCTACAAAAACGTTAGACGCTGGTATGAAAACAGATCCAAAAAAAGTGAAAACCAAAAAAATTAAAACCAGGGGACTGCTAAATAAACTTTGACCTTAATTAAAATCTGTAATGGACTATCATTGTACCGGGTTCATAAAGCCCTCATTGTTTTCAGGTACCTTGGACGGGGACCAAAAGCCTACTCCCTTGAGCGAGTGCGATCCCTAAGGATTAAAGCCCAAAACCCAGTCTGCAACTGCCTTGTGTATCGCCTGGATTTCCGAAGTATTGGCGCTTCTATCGTACGTAGGCGAGTAGGACTTGGTCACCAATGGTGACTCTCTGTTGTGAGAGCATCGACCCTGTCCGAAGTATTGAGCATAGGCCACGCCTTCACGGGGGTGTCTGTCTCATCGTCCTGCGTCCGAGTAGGTTCTTGCACGCTCACGGGTGATTCCGTTGCGAGCGAGAACCGAAGTATTAGTTTCGCCTATCGGCTTCCTCTCTCTTTTCTTTGGCTGAGTAGGGATCCAGGAAGGGTTACAAGGACTCCAAAAAATACAGACTACAGGTTACACAGGAGGAGGACAAGTACGGGATACTCTTCTGGCAGTACTCTCTCTCCTATAGGGTAGCGTACTAAGGACTTGTTATAAGATATGCCTAAAAATCACAACTCTAAAAATGAAAAGATAATAAATAGCCGAGCTTTCACGGCTTCACATGGCGTGAGTTGGTGAACCCGATTTTGTATTGTGTTTGTATGGATCTAGATTAAGGTTCAAAGATCAAAGTCCCGCGCCTTTGCGCAAATTTTGTTATGTCTTCCTTTGACTACCCCGCTCAACCGAGCCTTTCTACTGTTTTACACTCCTTTTGTTCCTCGTTGACCATCGTATCATTCTTCCAAAAATCCGACATTCTTTTGTGCTTCGCGAAGTTGATCCATGGATGATTTCGTCGGGACCATGCCGACACCTACATCGATTCCATGGACTCAACCTCGCCAATAATTTCGAGGCGATTCCCGAGAACCCGATCCGAACTTTGCGGATCGGTCTCCAGACTCCTCGTTTTCTACCTTTCTCTTGGCCACCCAATAAACTGGGATCACTTTTGTCCCGCTATCGTCGTTGTGAATGGGAGTCGATTACAGTCTACATCATTTTTCCATTCACAACGTGCTGGGGTTGACCTGAATTCCAGCTTCATCACGGCAGCTGAATATTAATTGCAAGTGATCTGATTCGGACCATCTCATTATGCAGATAGAAGACAGTGCGAGCCCTGGAGACTACTCCGGAGTTCATTTCGTCCGACTCAGACCCTGACATGGCGCCAGGAGGAAAGGGCAAGGGTCAGCAGCCACCCACACCAGAGGGACAGGTGCCAGATCAGAACCAAGTCAATGCACAGTTGTTGGCATCTATCCAGGCCATACAGCAGCAGCTGACTGAGCAGGCCCTTACGCAGACCGCTTTCCAGGACATGTTGAACGATATGATGAACCGTAACGACGGAGGAGGAGGCCGAGGCAGAGGAGGCAGGGGAGGAGGTGGAGGTGGAGAAGGTGGTGATGACCACAACGATGATCCCGAATTCCCACCACCGCCAAAACCGACACTCAAAGAAACATACAATCCGGGAGACAGCCAGATGACCGAGTGGATCCTCATTCCACCGGTACACGCTCACTTTGAGCTGAAGCCCCAATTCATAGCCCTTCTCCCTGCATTCCATGGCAACACCAATGAAGAGCCGTACATTCACCTCCAGCAGTTCTCCCGCATTTGCCGCACCACTCACTATCCGAATGTCCCCCTGGACATTGTCAAATGACGGCTTTCCCCTTCAGTCTACAGGACAAGGCCCTCTATTGGGTCAATCATATGGGAAAGGTCGTGACGACCTGGTAGGAGTTGAAGTCCGCCTTCCTGCACAAGTACTACCCTCTCGGTCGGCTCAACCAGATGTGAGCCCGTATTAGTAATTTCTCCCAAGGAGCACATGAGTCCGTACACGAGGCTTGGGAGATATTTACTGATCTGCAGGAGAAGTGTCCCCACCATGAGATCCCTAAGACCAGCCTGGTCCAGCATTTCTTTGGGGGACTCAATATTGAAAGTCAAAGGCTCGTGGACGCAGCATGTGGGGGCTCCCATTTCAACAAGGATGAATATGTTGTTTGGCAGATCTTTGAAGAAATGGCCGAAGGAGAGGCCGCCCTCTCTTCATCCAAGGCGTACCAGAAGCAGCCCCAGATCCTCCAGAAGCAAGTGCACATGGTTGCATCCAAGGAAGCAGAGAGAGATGAGAGCTCCAACCTCAGCATCATCGGGGGTCATCTCTCTAAGGTCGACATAATCGAGAAGCGATCACAGGACCTTGAAAAACTGGCTGTGATTGAGAAGAGGACCCAGAACCTGGATAAGCTCGATCAGATCATCAAGTACCTCGAGCTGTTGGTCGGTACGATCAACTCTGTCCAGTCGGCTACACCATCAGACGCTCCCGCTGAGAAGAAGGACGAGCCGCAACCGCAGCATCAGCCTCAGCCGAGCCAGCAGCCACCGACAGTCCAGCACGTGTACTACGTGCAGGCGCCCGATCAGGGCCCGCCGCAGCAGCAGATGGTCGTTTACCAGCCAGAGTTCCTTTCCATTCCTGATCCAGTTTTCCCACCACCACCATTGATCCAAGAAGTTAACGGGGTATGAACGAATGATGCACAGCCCATGGCCTTAAATTTCGCCGAAATTCGGCCGAATTTCGGTCGAATTTCGGTTTCGGTAGGTGACCGAAATTCGGCCGAAATGGATATATCGGTCGGCATTTGGGGGGGTCTAGTTCAAAAAACCACCGAAATGACCGAAATTTCGGTCGAATTTCGACCGAAATTCGGCCGAAATTTCGTTTCGGTCCCTCACCGAAACGAAACCGAAATCCGACTTTTAAGGCCATGGCACAGCCGACCCGTCCTCAGGGACAACTCCAGGGTCAGCAATTTGCCAACCGGCAGTACCACCAACCTCAGGGTGGTCGTTTTGGCCAAACCTCTCAACCTCACCAGCAACACCAGCAGCCTCGCCAGTTTGCACACCAATGGAGGCAGAATTTTCCTTACCAGCAGCCGCAGTACCGCCATCCACAGCCGTATCACCAGTATGCGGCTGCTCAGCCTCAACCATATCAGCAGTATCCACCTCCGTCCTACCAGCAACTTCAACTTCCTGCTCCACCACAGCAACACCACCAGCAGCCTCCCCACCCATCTAACCAACAGCAGCGTGGTCTGCACGCTGAATCTTCTGATGTGCCCCCAGCTAATCCCACCATGGAGTGTCTAGCCCAGCTTGTTAAAGGGCTAGTGGAGATGACCAAGCGGCTTGATGACCTGACCGCCACTCGCACTACCATTCCGGCGCAGGTCGAAGCCAACCCCAACAATTTCAAGAAGAAAGAGCAGGTAGAATATGATGTCCAGTCCGCGTGTGATAATGATATTACTGTTTATTCTAATGCTGTTACTCTCAGGAGCGGTAGGGCCTTGCCTCCGCCTGCTACCAGATGTGGGGTGAATAAAGAAACAGGTGGATCGTCATCTTCCGCATCAGCCGTGCCAGCTCCAGGGGCGGGTGAGGAGGAAGAGGAAGGAGAAGCCAGTCCAGCCGTCGTGCCATGTCATCAGCCTCAGCCAAAAACACAAAAAAATCAGCAAAAACAAAAACAACAAAAAGAAGCATGTAGCAGAAGTGAAGCCGCGCCAGCTTTGGAGGAGCCGCCAGCAGCAGCCGATCCCTTGCCAGCCGATGGAGCCGATGCTACCCTTTTTGATCGCCCAACCGCACCAGCATATTCAGATCCAGCTTGTACTCCTTTTTGTAGTCCGGATGTACAACATTCTGCGGGCGATGATTTTGATGTAAATAAGAACTCTAATTTTCCTGCCAGTAATGTGAATATTCCTTTTCCGCATGCAATACAAAAATCCAAAAAATTGCAAAAAGAAAAAATGCATTGTCTGATCCAGGTGTCGTGGACATTTTGGATAAATTGACTGTTGAGATTCCCTTGTTGAAGGCCGTGGAATACATGCCAGCTGTGAAGAAAGGACTGAAAGAGGCATGTACTAACAGGCGTCGCCCAGCGCAAGACAACAGACGCCGAGAGGTAGAAAAGCACGTCTTATCCATGGCCACAGTTGCAGCTATCACCAACCTCCCCCGGAAAAAGCAAGATACAGGAGCACCTCTGATCAGTTGTGTGATTTTCGATCAGGTCTTCGAGCGTACTCTTCTTGACAGTGGTTCTTCCATCAACCTTCTGCCCTCGTCCATAATGCAAGAATTCGGGCTGGGACCGCTCAAGCAGACACGTATGATCCTTCAGTTCGCTGACCGATCCGTCAAGCGGCCCCGAGGTCTGTTGGAAGACGTGATAGTTACCGTGCAGGAGATGAAATTCCCAGCTGACTTTGTAGTCCTTGATATGGACTCGCCTGCACCACTGCTCCAGACTCCTATCATCCTTGGCAGACCATTTCTCCGTACTTCAGGTGCCGTGGTTGATTACGGGTCTGGAAAGATCACCTTCAGCTCGAACACCCAGCAAATCACAATCAATATGAACAAGGAGTAGAATGCCACAACTGATGAGAGTCAAGCAGCATCAGAAGCAGACTGTGGTTTTATTGCAGAAATCAGAGATTCAGAGTTGTCGCTGGACGATCCATGGACCCGAGAAATCCTCACTCTTGAGGAGGACTTGGAAAGCACAGTCAGCATATGCTCCGATGATTTGTGGGAGACAGATTCTCAGATGCAGGCGCATCTTCTTGAGCATTCACTCCAGACCGAACATGATCAGCTCACCGCAGAACCGTTCGGTACATCACTGGGATCTCAACAGGATGTTGAGGATGGTAACAGTCTCAAGGTACATCCCACCACCAGCATGGTATCAGAAGTGACCGATAAAGTGGACAGACTGAAACCAGAACTCAAGCCACTTCCTGCAGGCCTGAAGTATGCTTACCTTGCGGGTGAAGAACAAATGTATCCGGTCATTATCAGCAGTAGACTGAATCCGGATCAGGAATCTCGACTTCTCTAGGTTCTAGAAAAGAACCGCAAGGCACTTGGTTGGAGCGTATCAGACCTCCGAGGGATAAATCCAGCTCTGTGCTCACACCATATCTATCTAGAAGACGATGCCAAGCCGTCCCGCGAATTTCAGAGAAGACTGAACCCTAACCTTCGGGACGTGGTCATGAAAGAAATCACAAAATGGTGTGATGCAGGCTTCATCTATCCCATCTCCGATTCAAAATGGGTAAGCCCCCTGCATGTAGTTCCCAAGAAATCCGGGCTTACCGTGGTCACAAATGAAAAAGGAGAGGAAATTTCTACTCGGGTACCAACCTCCTGACGGGTGTGTGTTGACTACCGCCGTCTTAATGCAGCAACCAAGAAGGACCACTTCCCCTTGCCATTTATTGATCAAGTATTGGAGAGATTAGCAGGCAAGGAGTTCTTTTGCTTTCTGGATGGGTACTCCGGGTACAACCAAGTGGCGATCGCCCCTGAGGATCAAGAGAAGACTACCTTCACTTGCCCGTTCGGTACCTACGCCTTCAAGAGGATGCCCTTTGGATTATGCAATGCACCCGCAACCTTCCAAAGATGCATGCTAGCTGTATTCGCCGAGATGGTAGGCAGTTTTCTCAAGGTGTTCATGGATGATTTCTCTGTCTATGGTGATAGTTTCGATTCTTGCCTCGAGCACCTAGACAGAGTGCTTCAGAAATGCCGGAAAATCAATTTAGTGCTCTCATGGGAAAAGAGCCACTTTATGGTCACAGAGGGTATTGTGCTAGGCCATGTCGTTTCCAAACGTGGCATGGAAGTCGACCCAGCCAAGGTGGATGTCATTTCAAACCTTCAACCACCTCAGTCAGTTAAGAATGTGAGGTCATTCCTGGGGCATGTGGGATTTTACAGGCGATTCATCAAGGATTTCAGCCGCATTGCCCGACCTCTGACCGAACTTCTGTGCAAGGAAACCGAGTTCATCGTTGATCAGCCAGTTCTCCTTTCTTTCAACCAGTTGAAGGAGCTCATCACTCAGGCTCCCATCTTACAGCCTCCCGACTGGACTCTCCCATTTGAGATAATGACCGATGCGTCAGATTTTGCAGTCAGAGCTGTTCTTGGACAGAGGAAAGATAAGGCGCCCTATGCCATTCACTATGTCAGCAGAACATTAGATGAAGCTCAAAGAAATTATACAGTGACAGAGAAAGAACTGCTGGCTGTGGTTTTCGCCTTAGAGAAGTTCAGATCCTATTTGTTGGGGTCGAAGGTCACAATTTTCACGGACCACTCTGCTATCTGGTACCTACAGCAGAAAAAGGATGCCAAGCCAAGACTGATTCGCTGGATCCTTCTCCTCCAGGAATTTGATCTGGAAATCAAAGACAAACCTGGAGTTCAGAATGTGGTGGCAGATCATCTATCCAGAATAGAGCAGCATGAGTCTCCTCTGAGCAATGCACCTATCACAGAAACCTTCCCTGACGAAGCTATCTTAGCAGTGGATTCTCTCCCTTGGTATGCTGACATTGTCAATTACCTCGCCTCGGGGGTAATACCTTCGGATTGGACGAAGAATCAGAAGAATAAATTCATGTCGACCATCCGCTTCTACCAGTGGGAAGATCCTCTTCTATTCAGAGAAGGGGCAGATTGTATTTGGCGCAGGTGCATCCCTCAGACGGAGCAATCTAGTGTCCTCGAGCATTGTCATTCGCTCGAATCTGGTGGACATCACTCTGGAGATCGTACGGCAGCAAAGGTATTGCAGTGTGGCCTCTGGTGGCCCACATTATTCAAGGATGCAGCAGACTTTGTTAAAAGATGTATTGATTGTCAGCGACTGAAAGGTACACTCACTGCCAAAGATTCAATGCCTCTGAAAATTATTCAGATAGCCGACGTCTTCGATGCATGGGGCATTGACTTCATGGGACCTTTCCCTAACAGTCAAGGTTTTGAGCACATCCTTCTTGCCGTCGATTACGTGAGTCGTTGGGTTGAAGCTATCCCCGCCCGAGCCGCCGACAGCAAAACAGTTTGCCAGTTTCTGAAGAAGAAATCGCGGTTTGGGATACCAAAGATTCTCATCTCAGACGGGGGTAGCCATTTCATCAACAAAGAGGCCAAGAAGTTAACGAAGGAGTACGGCATCGATCATCGTGTCGTGTCTCCTTATCATCCGCAGACCAATGGCATGGCGGAGTTATCCAATAGAGAAATCAAGACCATATTGCAGAAACTTGTTAGGCCAAACAGAAAAGACTGGTCTCAACTCTTGGACTCAGCTCTTTGGGCTTACCGTACGGCCTACAAGTCTCCCTTGGGCATGTCGCCCTACCGTCTTGTATATGGAAAACCATGCCATCTGCCCGTGGAATTAATTCACAAATCTCTTTGGGCAATTGGTAATTGTAACTTGGACTCACGAAAAAGTGGTCAGATGAGAAAAGACGATCTGAACAGGCTCTTGGAATTCCGAGACTGCGCATACGATAACACCTTGATGTACAAGGAGAAGGTGAAACGCTGGCATGACCGGCACATCAGACGAAAGACCTTCGACGTTGGGCAGAAAGTGTGGTTGTTTGATGCAAAGTTGCGGATATTCCCAGGTAAATTAAAAAGTAAGTGGACAGGGCCATTCCGAGTATGTGAAGTGCGTGACAACGGAAGCATTGCGATATCAGAATTGTCCCCTGACGCACAGCCCTTCGTCGTCAACGGCCAACTACTGAAGCCTTACTTGGAACCCGATGCATTCTTGGCCATTGTTGACTCTATTCAACTAGTGCACCACGATGACATCTCCACAGCACCTGCAGCACCAAAAGATTCAGACGATGTACTCCAACCACTATTTCTCTGATTTTCTTCTTTTCTTCTTTTCTTCTTTTCTTTTTCTATTTTCTTTTCTATCTAAAAGGTGCCGCCTTTGTAGACAGTTTTCTATACTTAGGACGTACTTTGTCCTAAGTATAGGGGGATGTGCACCTAGAATTTTTGATTTCGGTTCGATCTTCTCCATTGTCTCCTCTTCTTGTCTATACTTAGGAGTATCTTACCCTAAGTATAGGGGGAGACAATCTGAGCACGATCAATATATTCCCACCCTTGACCCTCCCCGCTTTTTGTACAGTCTGCTATACTTAGGATTCTTTGATCCTAAGTATAGGGGGGACGGTCAACTTCTCATTCATTCATTTCTTTCATATTTATTCTTTAGATCTGTCTATACTCAGTACGAGTTATGTCTTTGCTTTTTCCTTTCGATCTATGAGGACATAGCTCAAACTAAGTATAGGGGGGTCGTATATACCATGTATATACTAAAAGCCATAACTCATACTGAAAAATAAAATATCACTACAACACAAAATAAAATGTAAAAAGTAGCTTTATAATAATGAAAGATGATTGTGAATTCCTCAGACTCATTGTAATTGTACTGACTATTGAGTCAGAAAAGTGTTTTGTACGAAACATTTTCCTTTGAAAAAGCTTGTGAAATTTGTTTGAAAACAGCGTGTACAAGTATTCAACGTTTGAAAAATTAGTTTCTGTGTAAAACCTATTTTCTTTGAGTGAAAGCAAAAACTTTGTGAAAATTAGTGTGCAAATGATTGAGAAAATTTGATTGTCAAAAAATTGTTTTGAAAAAATCTATCTATGTTGTGTAAAACATTTGTAAAAGGATTTTCAAATGCGTGTACATGTTGCAAAATTATTTTGGACTAGAGTTTTCAAAAACCCTTGTGAAAATGATTCTCGAGTAAGTCTGAGGAATCCGCACAAAAATCTCTCATTTGTAAATAAGGAATAAGCCAAATAAAGTTTATAAGAACTGAAACCATATTGTACATCAAATACAATTTTTCTTCCTTTGTATCTACTGATTAATAAATCAGATATGATTTGAAAAATAGTGTGACCAGTTTTGAAAATTTTGATGTGAAATGATTTCAAATGTGTGAAACTGTGTTGATTGCAAAACTTTTCTTTGTGTGAAAAGAAAGGATTTCAAAAACCTATGTGCAAATGTTTTGAAAAATGCTTGTCAAACTTATTGTGGAAATTGTATATATACATATAGCGTGAAAAATCTTTGCAAAAATGATTTCAAATATGTGTAAATGATTGCAAAAATTATTGTGTACTATAGTTTGCAAAATTATTTTCAAAAGCTAATAAGAACACCATTGCAAATACTAGTAAATCAGAAACAAGACACATACAATTCTTTCTGTACATACCCAAATAAACTATTTCATTCACCTGTAAAGTTGCTAAAAATTCCTAAATGTTGAAAATAAAGCAGCACGCCCGTGTAAATAAGTGGGTATACTTTTTGAATATTTTCAGTTCGTACTTCCTGTGCAGAAATTCTTTTTGTAAAAACATTCTTTGATCCTTTCAAAATTTTTGTGAAAAAATTGCATCATTCATTGTGCACAGCATAAGCATACCATGCATATTCTTTTTGAGTGAAGCTTGATGATTGAATCAGTCTAAGAAAGTCTCAAATTGGAGCTCGGTTAGACCTTACCGCACCTAATTGCACTGGAACCTTATGGGAACTAGGTTTAAGGTACCTCAGGTCTATACAGACTTAATTCTTTGAGAAATCAGGGCTGGGATCAAGCCACCTCAGTGGACTAACTAGAACTTTTCGAGACACACGTACGACTCTTGCCGACCGTGATCTAACTTGGACACCTGCACCTTTCACTTGGCTCAACTCAGTTGGAGTGGTGAGGGGGTTGGATTTGCCAGTCTGAGACACACACGGGTGGAAACATTCGTCCTCGTTTAGGGAGGGAAGTGCACCCCAACCGGATCCAATAGCAATGAGGACTAAAGACAGGAGACTGTGGGTTGCGATAAAGCTTCAAAAGAGGGATAGTCTACTAGCTCAAGAGGAAAAACTCCTTATGTAAATGTTGCTGTGAATAGTATGTTGAAAAAAAAATGGTCAGGCCTGTACAAAAATAAAATGCCTGCAAAGTATGTACAAAGTCAATAAGCAAGCTTGAGCTCCAAAGTCAAATATGTAGGCCTGCAGCTGGATGACTTGACTACACTGGTCTGGCATCCCAGGATAGGTAGCTACACTGGCTACCGTCCATTCTTCTCTTCACCCCCTCCTCTTAAGCTGGTTGCCACTTGAACTTAGAAGGGAATACCCTGCTCCTCGAGGAAAGAGCTGCTGGATTTGGGAATCATTGGGTTGTCATTCTGGAGAAGTCAGTTCCTTTATCATTTCAGTTGGGGAGAGCCACTATCACTTACACCGTACAAGTCAGCTTCATAGTTATAAGAGTTTGCGTATGATGTAGACTAGTTCTGACCCGGCTATTGAGGTGGGTTGAACCGAGTTCTGTGACTATCGAAGGCTGTTGTATTTTAGAGCTGGTTCCCGACTAGGTTCCACACACCTTCACACCCAAGGTCTGACAGGAGCTCCAAATTCAGATTTTGTAAGGACATGCATTGCACTGAAAGCATCCCTATTCACTCTATATTTCTTTCATTTTCCTTTTTCTTTTCTTTATTCTTTTTGCACTTATTGCATAAGTGTCTGCTAGGGACTGGCAAAGGCAAGTATAGGGGGGTGATGAATCTCCATTTCATCACCTTTATTCTATCAATTTGGCCTCAAAAACCATAGCAAATGCATGTAAATAGCATCAATTTGTACATAATAGCATTCATTATTCATTTGTATTGATTTTATATAAAATAAGGTTTTTAATGCCAAAATTATAGAATAAAGAGAAGAAAAGAAAAAGGAATAAAATATTGCAAATATTTTATGACCCTAACCCCGAGACCAAGTTCAGAATGGAATTGGTTGACAAGGAATAAAGTAGGGGGAGATAAGGGCCAATTATCCAATAAATACTCCATTCATTTATGCATTTTTGGCACCTATTTTGTATATAATTATTTATTCAACAAATGAAGAAACTTTGTACATGAAAGTTGTAGATAATAATGTGAATAAAAATACAAAATTGAGTTTGTACAAAAATAATACTCAGTGTACATTTTACACACAGAATAAAAAGCCAAAATCTCAACTTCACAGACACATATCTTGCAAATAAAAACTCCAAATCACCCAAACTCACCTTTAATTGTATATAGCATTCCATGAACTATTTTACAAAATTGGTTTCATTATTTTTGGAGTCCATATGCATAAGTTAGGTTTTTGGCCCTTCTTGTATATAGGACCGATTAAAATATTCATTTTATTCAGTATTTATTATTTGTACAAAATCATATTTTTTAGAATTTTATAAATAATGTATATAATGCACATACATATTAAAAATAGAAGGAAACCAAAAATAATCTAATAAAATAGATATGCAAAATTCATAGACCAAATACCTATATTATACACCTACATACAAATGAAAAGGATTTGATGCATTGATTCCTTTATTGTTTATACTTTTACAATAGTATATACATTATGCATAACTCATTAAGAATACAAAACCAAAATAAGAATCAAGAAAATATAATAAATAAATTAAGTATATAAAATATATAGATAAAACACCTATAAGTATACCTACATACACCTAAACCTATTTATTCAAAAATATGAATAAACTCATAAAAATCAAACAAAAATATCTTTATACTCACAAAAATAAATTATAAATTTATAAAATAAGCCAAGAAAATAATAAAAGAAAATAAACAAATTAAAAATAAAATACATAAAAATACATGTAAATACACACATATACACATTATTCAAATAAAACTATAATAAAACATCTCGAAAAATTCAATAAAAATCATAAATAAATACTAGATGAAATAATACACATTTTTTATTTTATAAGAAAAAATTAATAAAATCATTTAGGGCGTCAAATAAATCAATCTTCCATCAGGTCCTCTATTTTGGCGTTTAGCGGCTGAGGTGGACCAATCAGGCCCCTCCGCGAGTTGACTCCAGTCAACTCGACCTCCAGCCGCCCGATGTGACGCAACCCATCTCTTCGCCCGTCTTCTCCCTTTTTTCCCGGGCATACCATCCATCAATCGAAGATACTTCCTTCGCAAGAATCACTCCCTAATCATCCATGATGCCCGCCGATTCCTTAGGTCAACCTAATACTCTTTAGATCATGCAATAATCGCCGGTCAATAAGGCCACTCGCCAATGTTTATAAATAACAAGCTCCGCCTCCTTCCTCATTTTGGCCACTTTTATTCCAACCTAAAGCCTAGATCTCGTTCCTGGATTGTTCCTCGTGACAGGGGGAGTAGCCCAGCGCCGAGACTCGGCCGGAGGGAGGAGATTTTGACGCGGCGGAGCTCCGACGTCCGCCCTGCTCCCTGGAGGCCCCCAGGTATAAGAGCTGCCCTTTCTATGCATTTTTAGTTAGTTTTAAATGTTAGTTTTTCATTCCAGTCATTAGATTAGGTTTTAATTAATGTCTGTAGTATAAAAATCAAAATTCGAAGTTCGCCGGAGCTCCGCTCCGGCGACTTCTCCACCCTCGTTTCGACCGTATCCGACCGTCCCAAGTATCTCATCTCGTTCCTCGACGCTTTCTTCATCCATTTCGCGCACTTGTTCAACCCAGGACCCTAGGTCCTGGCGAATCGGGGCTCCCCCTCTGCCGTTCGCCGGAGCCCCTCCGCCCATCTCCATTGTGCATCGTAGCTTCAAAATCCCGGGTCGAGGAGCAAGCTCTCTCGCCCACGGTTCTTCCTGTGCAGGTACTTTGAAGAATCGAGCCCAACTGGACTCGCACGGATCCGGGAAGAGGTTCCTGGGGGCCCTTTTCTTCTCCGACCTCGCTTCATCGACTCGAACCCCCAGGAGCCATGAAAACGCCATCAATCGACGTGGGACGCTCCCAGCCACCTTCAGAACACTTCAGACTCGCTGGAGAACCCTGGAGGAGCCCAAGCTCTTCGATCCAAGCTCGCCAGCTCCGAGCTTCTTCCTCGTTCTTCCAGGGGGCTTCAGCGCCGTCGGATCAGGAGAGCCGCCCCAGATTCAACAGGAACCGTCCGATGGAGCATCGTTCCCACCGTCAGATCAGCGGGGCTGATCTAATCTCAGCGCTTCATCGGTGAAGCGTCATCGGGCGTCCAGGAGACGACGCGTGGCAAGTGAGAGGAGCAGATCCGTCGGATGCCACGTTTTTATTAGGGGTAAATTTCACATCCACCCCCCTCGCTTTTTGTATTTAATATTTAATGCCAAAAATAAAAGGCACAGTTGTAAATAAAATGTCTATTTTGCAAAAGGACCCCCGATGTTTTCATATTTGCACTTTAGTCCTTCCGCGCCTCACGTGCAGTAACCACGTGAGGCGCGTGAAATTTTGCAGCTAAGTCCCTCCGGGTCCCTGTAATTATTAAATGATCTTGAAAATAAAAGTTAAAGTGTATTTTTACTGTGATTTTTGCATGTATGCCCCTGTGACTTATTTTATTTGCAAAAACACCCCTGCCAGGCCATTTAATTTTTGAATGTTTTGTCTATTTATTTCGTGCTTCATGTTAGATCGAAAAATCTTGGAAAAATAGACTTAAGCTATTGATTGGCTGTGCTCGCATGTCATATTTTTAGTTTGTCATTTTATGGCCTTTTTGCATTTATTAAAAATCAAAAACATGTCTTTTATTCACTGTCTAGAGTATAAAATCCCAAAAAAATATCAAAATGCCTTGAAAAATTCTAAAAAAATTCCCTATGGTGTACTTTGTCCTATTCTAGTGTCAGTCCAAAAATCCCTAAAAATTTCAAAAGGAAAACCTTAAAATGCAAAAATACCCAAAAACTTCAAAAAAATATTAAAAATCACAGAAAAATCAAAAAAAAATACAAACTCAGGCCCTATGTATGCTATATTTTATTCTCTTTACTAGAAAAATAGTGTGGGAAAATTTTGAGGCTCGTAACTATTTTTCATGCTCATTTTTACTGCAACCAGACCTTATCCCACTGTTTTCTATTGTTTAGCTATTTAAAAATACTAAAAGTGTTCTCAAAAATGTCCAAAAATCACAAAAACAGTAAAAAATGATGAAAAAGCTAAAAAGATTTTATTTCTTAATTTTTGACTATTTTTAAGTATTTTTGTAAGTATTATAAGTGCCCCTTTATATATATATATGTATTCCCTCAAAAAAATTTATATATATATATATATTACCTAATTATATTATTATTATCTATCTATATATATATATATATATATAAACAAACATAAAAAAATATAAATAAAAAAAAAGAAAATATATATATATATATTCAATTAATTAAAACCCACGTCTCACAAGGATGACTCATTCGCACCTGAAGGCTCATGCATTTTGTATTGCTCTCTGTGGTTCGACCTCTACATGCTTGTTCCCTATACATCTTATGGTAAAGTAAATAAAAATTAATTCACATTTATTTTCGAGCTTGATTGTTGTATTACTTGTTGTGGGTTAATTGCTGATCAACCCCCATATTCTGCGAGCGGTCGCCTCAGCGACACCTCTGTATTATTTATTCATGGTGACCCTCGTGGTCTGCGGTCGTTATCAACCATTCTTAGACTATAATCCAAATAACTGAGATCCCTTCGGACAGTCTCCTTGCAACGCTTCTTGGGCCTTCCTCGTCCTTTATTAACATGCTCAACATCATGAATCACATGTCTTCTAACGGGTGCAACAACCGACCTCCTTTGCAAATGGCCGAACCATCTTAAGTGGTTCTCTCTCATCTTATCCTCAATCGGAGCTGCACCAACTTTCCTTCGGATCACATTGTTCCGAATCTGATTTTTTTCTAGTACGACCACACACCAGCAGTAACATTTTAATTACTATTACTGTCATTCTCTGCACATGTCTACACTTCACATGCCAACATTCAAATCTATAGAGCATAGCAGGTCTCACGGATGCTTTGTAGTACTTTCCTTCAATTTTCAAGGCTCCTCTCCACTTTAGCCAACCTCCATTCTTCTATTAATAACATTTCCATCGATTTCCTTATCATGTTGTAAAAGGGATCCCAAGTATCTAAAAGAATCTTTTCTGCTACAGCCATTCTCCGCACATGTCTATGGTTCACAGGTCAACATTCAGAACCATAGAGCATGGCAGGTCTCACATCTGCTTTGTAAAACTTTCCTTTAATTTTTAAAGGAATTTTCTTATCACAGAGAACAGCGGAGGCTCCTTTCCACTTTAGCCAGCCTGCATTTATTCTATTAGTAACATCTCCATCATCCCCATCATGTTGCAAAATAGATCCCAGATATCTAAAAGAATCTCTCTTCCGAATGTTATTGTCACCAATCTTCACCTCAATTCCTTCGTCATTGCTTCCATCAAAGGTGCACTCCATGTATTCCGTCTTAGCCCTACTTATTCAAAATCTTTTAGTCTCCAATGCATGTCTCCAGACCTCAAGCTTCTCATTTACTCCATCTCTAGTCTCGTCAATCAACACAATATCATCAACAAATAACATACACAATATTAAAACATATAATAATTTATATATTTTATTTTGAGTCGAGGGTGTTATCCCCATACCCCTGCAGGGGGAGCGCACCTGCCCCCCAGACTCCCCCACCCCCAGGCTCGCTGACCAGGCAGTGAGGCCCTCATCTGGTAGGGTTTGGTGCAACATGAGGGTGCATATAATGGTTCTTCAACTTGAGAGTGTCCAATCAATTTTAATTCATCTTCTTTCATTCAAAAATATTATTATTATGAATTATGTTCTCTAAAAACTATATGTTATTATGCTCTTTATCTGTTTGATTTCCGATATAGCTCAACATTTTGTTTATGCTTGTGATGCAATATAAACATAATGTACTAAATAAATGTCCCTTATGTCTCTAAGTTGTTCAAATTTCATCATATATTTTCCAATACTTCTCAGGAGTCATCAGTCAACTATCAGCATTGACAGCCAGCGATATGTGCGATATAATGTGCATTGTTGAGCTAAATACACCTCATTATCGTATATAAATGTGTATTTGTATGTTATTTATTGTTTTAATAACTAGGATGGTCTTAATTCGAGAAAAAATACTTTTCCGCCATTTTCAAGATTTGCACCGATATGTCCCGATATATCCTTTTCCAGACGGATCAATACAATATTGCATATCGATATTTTGAACATTGGGTTGATGTTATGGATGTCCTGCAGGAGTTCAGAAGTGGGATTTGAGAGGCTACTCCTGAAGAAGGATGCACCGACTAGAGTGGAGGATTTCACGCCTATTGCACTATCCAATGTGATCTACATAATCATTACTACGGTGATGGCAAACCATCTTCATGGCTTCTTATGTGACATCATCTCCCTCGTGCAAACGGCCTTTGTGCCAAGCAAGCAGATGGCGGATTGTTGGGTGTAGCCTCGGAGTTGGTTCTCGACTAGAAAAGGACCCATGGGAAGGGATTGCTTTGGAAGGCCAATTTCTCAAAGGCATATGATTGTGTTGATAGGCGCTTCATTTGGACTTCCCTATTGAAGGGGGGATTCCCAGATCCCTGGATTACATGGGTTAAGAGATGCATCACTACGTCTTACGCAGTTCTTGTGAATGGGCACCCTGGTGGAGGGTTCTTCCAGCCCCAACGTGGTGTATGTCATGGTTGTCATCTCGCGTCGTTGCTTTTGTGATCGCGGCAAACGCTCTCTCTATGATAATGAGAGACGTGGATGAGGGTTTGCCAAAGATACTCCAGAGGTGACATCTCTATCCCAATTATTCAATATGAGGAGAACACTGTGATCTTCCTTGATGGCGACATTCAGAATGCGAGGCGAGCATTGAGAATAATGGAGATATTTGGGGACATCTCAAGCCTTCAATTAAATAGAGAAGTCAATTTTTGTTATGTTTGAGTTCCCGAAGGAGGAATTGTGTAAGGCTTGCTCTGTTCTGCGCTATCCTTGTGGGTCGCTTCATGTCACTTACTAGGGACTCCCCCTGGTTGGTGGGCATCTCCATGCCTCGGATTGGAAACCGTTAAGTGGGAGAGCAAGTTGACGAGGTGGAAGGCAAGATCACTTTTCAAATGGGATAAGTTGGTACTTCTTAAGCATGCTCTCTCAACTATTCCATCTTCTTTTGCTCGACAAGATTACTCCAAGCAGGCATGCGATCAAAAATTGAGTCATGTTGAGTCTGGGTCGATGGAACGCGGGAGAAGGGCAACATTCATCTTGTTGACTGGGACACAGTCACAACGTTCAAAAAGGAGGGTGGTGTGGGGATCCTACGGCCTGAATGCATGGATAAGGCACTCTTGACTAAGTAGGTGTTGAGGCTGTGGGGCAAATCTGAAGATCTGGTATGTAGGTTGATGCATAATATATATATATATAAATGGCATCGCGACGCTTTATCCGGTACTGATAGCAGTGTCAGGTTCCCCACGTTGCTCTGGCAAGGAATTACTCATATTCTTCCAAAGTTGGGGTATGCACTCTGCCCAGTAGTGGGTAATGGGGAAACTTTTCATTTTTGGATAGACAATTGGACAGGCTCGAGGGTGTTGAAGGAACGGTTCCCACAATTTTGCTCTGAAGGCGAATCAGAGCATCTTGATTAGCCAGACTGAGATAGGGGGCCTAGGTTCCACCATTCTCCTCGGTATTTTCAGATCAAAGACTACAAAAGTTCATGGTGATACTAGGCAAACTGGAAGATATGGAAGGAGTTGGACCGGGGCGTAACCATTTTCTTTGGGATGATGGAAACTTCTCCGTGAAGGTGTATCGCATTTTCCTACGCAATCACAACACTTATCGGGAATCACTCATCAGGATTGTAAAATTATTTGAGCCAATAGAATTCCATAAAGGATAAAGGTTTTTCTTTGTATTGCAAGGCGTGGCAGGCTGCTTACCAAGGTGAGAACAGATAGGCTCCTTTAGACGGGAGACTTGATGTATGGGCGATGCGGAAAGACTCATGAGGTTATGGATCATCTTTTCTTCGGATGTAGGTACTCTTCCCCAGTTTGGGAGGGGGCGAGTAAGGTATTATGTGGCTCCGAACTGAGGACAGAGCCTCTTTTAGGGACTCATCAGAGCGAGGTGTGCCAACTCACATGAAGACAGTTCGACAGCCTTTGCCCTTCTCTGGGTTGTGTGATGTGCAAAGAATGACTCTTTATTTCAAGGTCAATTTTTTACCAAAATAATGTACTGGGGTATGGTACGATAGAGGGAGGCACATACAATGGTTCTTCAACTGGTGTATTTCCCCCCTTTATGCATATTATGAGATGTAATATAAACATAAATATATGTCATTTATATCTCTAAGTTGTTTTTATTTAAATTTCATCATTTCCTTTCTAATACCACTCTGATGTCAAGTGTCAGCATTGATAGCCAACAATATGTACAACATAATGTGTATTGGCGTGCTAGATACGTCTTATTCTTGCATTTAAGTGTGTATTTGTATGGTTTTTTGTAATAACTAGGATGATCTCAACTCGTGAAAAATCCCTTTTGCGTCATTTTCGAGATTTCCACCAATATCATGAATATATCTCCGATATATCCTTTTCAGGATGGACTTACGATATCGATATCGATATTTCGAACCTTGGTCTAAGGTATGTCTCCAAACCCCAAGCTTCTCTAAGCCCAGCCACATGAAGGATAAGTAAAATTTATCCTCCGTGGTCTAATTGCACAAATCAAGAGAGAGAAATTACCCAGTTGCAGTCTAATTTGCACAAATAACTCCCTGGTATTTTCCCGTTAATTTAATACATTTAGGCGGACACATTCACTTGTTTCCTTTTTTTGCTTCAATAAAAAATAGGGTTTTTATCAGTTGTGCCCCTCTGAGATATTGCAATATCAATTATGCCCCTCTTTTTTAAAATATCAGTTATGCCCCTACCTTCTTGTAAAATTCACAGTTTTGCCCTTCTGTTAAGGTAAAGTAGGGGCATAACTGATATTATAAAGGGGCAGAACTGTGAATTTCACAAGAAGGTGGGGGCACAGAAGAGAAAAGGTACCAAACATGGATAAAAGTTAAAGATGGGAAAAAGAAATACTTCAAATGAAGGTCATGGGGTAGAATTTCATTCTTGACAGTCAGGCTAGTGGTCTGGGTGGCTTTATGAATCATGAGAATCAAAATACAAATTAAATAATTCTGACAACAGCATCTCAAACAACCGATCAAAAACAAAATGGCATATGTTTATCAGAATTTGACGTACAGTCCCAGCAAGGGCATATGCTACCACCAGGGGAGGTGATGCAAGATAGTTAGCTCGAGTTAAGGGGTGAACTCGTCCTTCAAAATTCCTATTTCCAGAAAGCACAGCAGCAGCAACAATATCTGAACCATAACAAATGTAAACCTATTAACTCCAGCGAGCACAAAAAATATCTGATTAACCACCAATTAATAAATAATAAATGATCACAGCAGCCATTAAAGCAGAAATACCATTTTCAGAAATCGCAGCAGCAACTGACTCATCAAGGTCACCAGAGTTCCCAATGCATGTGGTACAGCCATAACCAACAATGTGGAAGCCCTGCTGGTTCAGATATGATTGCAAACCACTGCAATTGACCATAACACATTTTAATCTCATATATCAGTAAAAATAATGAGCACATCTCAGTAATATGGTCAATCTTCAAAATGGCTTTTTCGACACCTCTTGAGTAAGTATTTGGTGACAACTCCAGATCCAGGAGCAAGACTTGTTTTTACCCATGGCTTAACCTAAAGTATAAGATTGAAAAAGACACAGGTTACATCAAATGCCAACTCAATCATATACTCCAAGAAGCCATAAATTTAAAACAGACCTCAAGTCCCAATTCACAAGCCTTTTTTGCTACAAGCCCGGCACCAAGCATGACACTTGGATTAGAAGTGTTGGTACAGCTGGTGATGGCGGCAATGACAACACTACCATGCTTGAGTTCCACAGACTGCCCGTGGAAAGAGAACTTCACAACTTTCTCTTGAGATTCTTTGGGTATTGCAAATCCCTGTATGCACAAAATCACATATTAGAGACCAAGCAGAATGACATCGGAAAAAGTATCTGGAAGCAGGGAGATTATTTGAAACCAAACAGAATAACCATAGAAGACGTATCTGTAAACAGAGATTTTTTTTGAAAGAAAATCGGGAAATAATTATTGTCAACAATATATTGTTTGATTCTCTCTACATTCAAATGTGTTTTTGAAAATATTAATTGAAAATAAATTCGGAAGTTCAAATATTTAAGATAAATCTGTGAAGCTTGAAACAAAATATTGGACTAAAGCAGATGTCCTTAACATCATTCTACCAATATCACAACCTCGAAAAATTAAAATTTACAGTGATAAGACACGATAATGCCAATCTCACCTTGAAACCAACTTTACTATCCAAACATGAATGCCAATCTACCTTCATTTCTTTAAGAGGGACCCGGTCATGTGGCCTGGAAGTAACAAAAGGTACAAAGAATCAGAAACTTGCATGTGTTTTCAGATACCCTCTACAACCACTCATTGAAGGCAGCTGCTCTTCTTCTCTCCCAGAAGAGAGGATATTTTCAAGCAATCGTGTCTTGGATAAAGTATGCACCTCTTGGGTCCAGAAACACAAGGTTCCACATCAGCTAAATTCAACTCCAAA
The DNA here is from genome assembly GCA_037367405.1 of Ottelia alismoides. Classification (NCBI taxonomy): domain Eukaryota; kingdom Viridiplantae; phylum Streptophyta; class Magnoliopsida; order Alismatales; family Hydrocharitaceae; genus Ottelia; species Ottelia alismoides. The sequence goes on from JAZKJV010006766.1 coordinate 710,670, forward strand.
TAAGATGAATAGATTCTCTCTGTTTGAGGCTGGTCATACAAAAAGATAATTAGAAACTCGTAGTATGTTTCCTTAAAATGGAAATTGAAAGAGAAACGAACCTCAGCATAATCAACAAACATTTTGTTTGCTCGGAGATAGGCCTCTATCCTAGCTACCTATTATTTAAAAAGAACAAGGCAAGGAATCAAGAACTTCTCAATGGGAAGAATTTAAAAAATACTGTATATATTATAAAGATGAGCATTACAGTTTCATCACTTCTTCCAGTCAGATGGAGATAATGCAATGTCACATGATCAACAGGGAAGAATCCCATAGTTGCTCCATATTCAGGAGACATATTAGCAATGGTCGCCCTGTCAGCCAACGATAGCTCTCCCATACCCTCACCTATAAATGAAGAAGGGTTAAATGCGTAGATAGCCAATGAGCCAAATAAATAGTTTTCAGAATAGATAATTGTGGGTTTTTTATATATAAACAAAAATTACCATAAAACTCTACAAATTTTCCAACAACACCATGCTTCCTCAACATTTGAGTTACAGTTAAAACAAGGTCAGTAGCTGTAACACCATTGCGTAGCTTTCCCAATAACTTAAAGCCAACAACACCAGGCAGGACCATGCTCATAGGCTGTCATAGCAAAGTTACTTGTGTCAGTCTGTCAGTTACAAACATACATGACATGGACATTGCAAAAAGGCATGTATAAATAGCTATTCAGTACAAGTACATCAACCCGCAAATTTGCAATAATTTGAATTTATCAATAGTACAAAGACCATCTCAACAGTTAGAGGTTAATCAAAGAACTGGGTGCCATCTGATAACAGCATCTCTCAGATACCAGAGATGTTGCTAAATGTGCTTTTTGAAGTCAAAACATGGCAATCACAATGGTGAAACATTAAAAAGTGGAAAATGGCTAAATGTAGTAGAACAGGGACCCTTAATACGAGATGTTCAGTTGATCATTTACAACTGTTATATAACCTCCAACTCAGCCAATGCATGGTTTGGTTGACTCCACCTCAGCAATGATATGTCTGCCTCATGAAATATAACAGATACCCCGGGCAGGAAACTGTGTACCAATATACATTGTGAACACGTGAACTTGCTGAGAAAATGACTTAAATTATTACGGGAATTGCGAGGATGCCAAGTAATAATCGACAGAGGCATATGCACCTCTTTAATACAGGGAGAACATGTAGCGAGTCAATGCCACCCAAAAGTGGTCTGCAACACAAGGTGAACTGATATCTCGCTATATGCCACCCACAAGTGGTCCATGACACAAGGTGAACTGATATACACACTAGGCTCTGAGGAGTTTTGCTCCAACAATCATGACATTACAACAGTGAGAGTGGGAGGCCAAGAAGAAATGCTACCATTTTGCATTAAATCTCCCTGACCTTGGTAAAAATGGATTGTAGGCGGCAATATAATTCCTTCAAGGAAATTGAATGACTGATGATCCAGAAATTATGAATTAAACACAAAAGTAACTTGAATTTTTGCGTCAACACTAAGGAACTCATGTTGAAATTATCTAAGGTTTATCCATTTGGGGCTTGGTCCTCAAATAAGAGTTTTTACATATTGATAAAGGCAGCCTTGCGCTAAAGAAAAAGTCAGTATAAGCAAAACAATTGATGGTGCAGTAGGTTAGAGTTAATAAAATTGAGAAGGAAATCTTTAATGTGATAACCTCGATCTTGCTTATGATTTGATTACTTTTCCCGACCATTCTTTCTTTATTCATTACTGACGCTTCTTATCTACCATTCCTTAGAAATTGATCTAGCTCCTTTGGCCCATCATAACGCCCAATATTATTATTTTCCTTTTATTCTATTTTAAACTTGACTGAAAGTTTGGTCATTTAGATCATGGCACCAATCAAGGAAATGGCCAACCAAGGGTGGAGGGAAAAAGGTGATTTCACAAGATGCATTTTTGAACCAAAGATATCTTGGGGAGAAAGGATTTTTATATCGCCTGTCACATCAAGAAGGTGATCAAAGGGGCATGTTCTTTACGAGGATGATGGGTGTGCCATTGTATACTTTTTGGGGCTTTCAAACAATAGGATTGTCCAAAGTGGTTGTGAGAGAATGGGTGTGAAAGGTTAAAAGGAAATCTAAAGGAAGATCTCTAGATTCTCTACTTTAATTGTGGTATATTTGTTGGTCTAAATCTCTAATCTTTGATTGTCATCAGACTTGAAATGCTATTTATCTTTACTTATTTATTAAGTCCGAACGGTTCCTTATGTACTTTCTCATGTTTTGGTCCTCTAGGGTTTCACGCTATATAAGAAATCCTATACCCCTTAAATAAGACAAGTTATTCATTCTCAAACTTTTCTCCACATGGTATCAGAGCAACGGTCCTAGACCGAGATTCATACCTAAGCACCCATCACCACCGCCAACCTCGTTTTCTTCTCTCCTCACTGTCCTCAACCATGTGTTGCGCATGAAAGTCGAGTAGCCCCCTTGCACGGGTGCTTTCTTTAGCCTAGGGCCCCGCATGAGGCCTCTTGTGTGTTATCGAGGCCACTTGTGTGCCATCCTACGACCCCGCGCGAGTACATGTGTGCCACACAAGCCTCCTGTGCGCCACCGCCAGCACCCATGTGCCACTACCAATGCACATGTGCACCGCCAACACAATTGTGCGTGAATTCTAGGGCATATGAAAGCCCCTCTCGAGCATTGTTGACTTAGTCACCTACATGTGTGATTGAACGGATGATCTATCTTCTTGAACTCTCAATCAGACTACGATGACATTTCTTCTTGCCGAGACCAAATCCATGTACACTAGTCTTCTATGACGGTACAGGGAACTTCTATCAAACTCAAGGGCGTAGAAAATTTCGTACTCTGATCTCGTGCTTTCAAGTTGTTCATCAGTGGTCAGCGAAAGATCTATATTCTGATGAAAGATCCTATGGATGAGACAAATAAGGATTATGAATCATGGCTTGATGGTAACTACAAGGTTATTACTTGGATGATCAATAATGTTGAACATCACATTGTAGTGAACTTGCTATATAAAGACACAACAAAGGAGATGATGGAAGAGCTAGAACAGACCTATTCCCATAAGACAACCAAGTATCACTTCGCCGACATATGCATGCGGATTTGGTCCATATCTCAGGGAGGATCCATTCTCGTTGAGTATTACTGGATCCTTAACCGTCTGTGTGAGGAGCTTGCGATATTTCAACATGCACGTTATACCAAACAGGTACAGAAAGATCTGAATGGCAGGCTTATGGTCTTCATCCTTGATACCAAACATTGACGGAACATTTTTTTATATCCAATAACCCACAAACCCGAGGTTATTTTTTGTCGACTTAGGAACCTTGAGACATATTCTAGTCGGACCTCACCTCTGCCTTCTGCAGAGACTTCTGCCTACCTTGCCTCCTCTAGGATAGGGGGTCGACATAGCTTTCGTAGAGGATGTGGTTGTGACCAAGGTTCAAAATCTCGATTTCAACTTCATTTCAATCACTCCCAGAACTGAAATTTCAGTGAAATTTCGAGAAATTTCGACCGCTTCGGTAGAAATGTTGAAAATAGATCAAAAAACCATTTTTCGATCATTTTTTCGTAAATTAAGATCGTCCAAGTTATTACAACAATAAATAACTTACAAATACACACTTATATCACACATATTACTCATATATGTCCCTTATATCGCACATATTGATCATATCAGCAATTTCGTTGTTAATGTTGATTCTTTGACTGATACATATTGGAAATGGATATCGTCAAATCCAAGTTCTTAAAACAACAATTGCTTATAAGTGCGCGCCTATATCACATATATCTCATCCATATGCCATATATCACACATATCGATCATATCGGACATATCATTGAGCCGACAGATAGATATTATAAATGGAAATCGAAATAATTAAGTTAACAACACTTAGAAGATATTTTTTGTTCATAAAAATAGATGAGCATTTGATTCTAAAATGTAGATAATGATTAATGAGACAATGTTTAGTTCATAGAAATAACTGTGTAGACAAAGTTCTAGTGAACTACATAATTAATTATGGACTTACAGTAAAGATGATCTATTTACGAAGATAAATGACAAATGGAATGTAACAAACAAGCTATATCGGGATATCTAGAAGCTACATAGTTGCTTCATCCCAAGTTGAAGAATCATTGTATGTACCCACCTGTCGGACCATACCCTAAACCATGAATTTCAACAGATGTGTCGATATGTCAAAATATCACTGATATTTCGACCCATCTTAGTCGAAATTCGAGAAATCGACATCTAGGGTAGTTTCGATACCCACGACCTGTCGAAATTGAAATTTTGACGAAATTTCGCCGAAATTTCAATCCATGGTTGCTACTCTGGTCGTGATCGTGGTCATGACTCAGGCAGTGGTCGTGGATGTGACATGGGTTATCCACAGTACATCCACTGCCAGTGTCGGAATCATCCCTCTACGCATTGTTGGGCAAAGTTTGGCTATCCTCCCCATGCCAATATTGCCTATGGGACTGACTATGATGCAGCGAAGGCTTCCTTGATCAAGACTCCAATGGACAAGACAGTCAATCCAACTTAGTGCCACAGATTACTCTACTCTACAGAACTCCAGTGCTACCACCAGTGAAAGTATTCCCACTACAAATATGGCTACTACCCCATCTGATGAGAGAAGGTAGTCTATTGTTGTCCTCCCAACCCTCTTCCTATGTGAAGACAATTGGGGTAGCCAACGGGGCTCATTCCATGTTACCATTGGTGGGGCCCATGGATAGCATCGCTGCTAGACGACAATGCCTCTAGTGTTATGCTACCGCTTTGCAGCGAGGTTTTTTTTTAGTCTCAAAGAAGGGGGGTATCACGCATAGGTGCCCACCCCAATTATATTAAAAGAAAAAATTAAAGAAGCATATACATGTTACAACACCCGGGAGTCCACCAGAAACTTATGACATTTTCAATGTAAAAGCGCTGGCCCGAGAAGAGGACATCGTTCCGGGCCAACCAAACCGCCGAAACGACAGCCACGAGAGTCACGAGCTCCTTCCTCGGCCTAGACCATGCACCACGCATGGAGTCCTAGAAGCTTGCAAATGAAGGGGCACACATCCAACTCAAACCCATGGCGTCCCAGATCGGCGATGAAACAGTGCAAAGGAAGAAAAGATGGCCCAAAGACTCGACTGCAACGCCGCAAAGTGGGAAGCAGTCCGACACTGATAAGAAAATCTTAGCACAACGGTCCCTCGTCATTAACCGATTCCTCCGAAAGAGCCACAAGAAGAAGCCAATCATTTCCAGTAGCTGCAGCGACCAAATAAAGTTGTAATCCCTAGTAACCTCATCAGAAAGCGCGCTGGCAGCCGAGAGATCACCCCATAAGCCTTCCAAACGGAAAAAGAACCATCCTTCCAAATCCAATGGTCAGGGTCCAAGCAGGGTCGGCCGGCCTGACCCAGCGTATCCAACATGCGAAGAAACTCCTCCAAGCGCTGATCCGAGAATCGAAACGACGGCATCCAGTTACCATTCGCCCAAACATCAGCCAGGGAAGCGTTGGCATTGGAAGTCAAAGCAACAAGTCTAGGGAACCGCGCAGCCAGCAGGCCACCACCCGTCCAGTCATCCTGCCAAAAGCAAAAAGTTCTATCCCCAATCACCGGCTTAAACATCTCGCCAAAACGTGGAAGAATCTTCACAATCCCCTGCCAAAAGGGGGACAGGTGTGTCCTCCTTGTCCAGAGCGCAGGCGTCGCCATAGACACACCATAGATTTTCCAAACTACCTTGCAGCACAGACTCTCATCCTTACCCCATAGACGGCCCGCCCATTTCAGCAAAAGAGATTCATTGCACGCCTCCAACAGCCTAACCCCAAGCCGCCACAAGATTTTGGCATTGTGACATTTTCCCAATTCACCAAGTGCATACCTTTCCCTTCCTGACCATTACCGCTCCACAGAAACCTCCGCATAAGCCGCTCCAAATGAATTCTGATGCCCATCGGCATGATGCAGGAGGAGAAGAACACCGGAATGTTGCACAAAACTACCTTCACAAGAACCAATCGGCCGCCCTGCGACAGAAGCGATGCCTTCCATCCGGTCAGCTTTCTTTCCATCCTTTCCACGACCGAAAGCCAATCCGATAGCTTAGCCCTACCCGAAGATAGCGGCAAGCCAAGGTACATAATGGGCAATTTGCCACATTCCGTGGCCAAAGCAAGGCTACAGGCACTGACCTCATCATCTGACATGCCAAAAGTGACGACAGTAGAGTTCCCAAGATTCAATCCCAAACCCGATAGCTCACCAGAGATCTCAAGCATAAGAGTCATCACCCCAGCTTCTGAGGCTCCCCCCCCAGTAAAAAGGATGGTGTCATCAGCATACTGCAGCATGGAGATAACTAAATCCCCGCATTTGTACCCCACATACTGGTCAGACTGTTGGGCGCAATCAATCATACAATCAAGAACGGCAGCAGCCAAAACGAAAAGCAGAGGCGCAAGAGGGCAACCCTGTCTCACCCCCCTCTGAGGATGAAAGAAGCCCCCCTCAGGGAGACCATTGATCAGAACAGAAAGGGACGCCGTGGTGGCACGCCGCTTCATCCAAGAAATCCAAACATCCGGAAATCCTTTCCTAGAGAGGGCGCACCAAAGGAATTTCCAATCTAGAGTGTCATACGCCTTGGCAAAATCAATCTTCCGAAGAAAAGCACGCTTACCATTACGTTTCCAATCAGAAATAATCTCCGAAGCTAAAACCAGGCCGTCAGCAATTTGCTTGCCCGGGATGAATGCAGATTGCAGAGGAAAAATCACATGTTGTAAAACGTTGCTAAGGCGAGCAACGAACACCTTAGCAACAATGAGGTAAAACCTTGCAGCGAGGTTGTTGAAAGGAAGTTCCACTAGGCAATGGTGATGTGGGGCGACTAACAACAAAGGAGAGACGATTGCAAGCTCTACATGTAATGAAAGTTTTTTGGACAAAGATAATGGATGGGTGAGTAGTATACAACATTAAGCTAGGATCGTCGCTTTTATGCCATGATAAAGATTAATATTTCTATGATTTGATACAATAATAAAGATTAAACTTTCTATTTTTGATAACGGAATAGTAACCTTTAGTAAAGGATAATGGGTATATTATAATAAGCATCTAAGCATGACACAAAATATGAAGAGCACTGCACAGTGCACAAAATTGAAACAAACAAGATAACAAAGATGTGGCAAGCCATGGTATTACGAAAGGAGTTGCAAAAAAAAGCTAAATGAAGCCAAATATCATGCAAGATTTCTTCAAATAGAATGGATTCTATTACAATATTTTCTTCTAATGACCATCTAGATATATGGATTTTGATAAAAATATATGTTGCTAAGAGACAAAGAAGTGATAAAAATTCTGCTAGTTGCGCGATGGGGATGGATAATTGGTTTGCAATCCACAAAGTGGGAATGATGGGTATATTAAAAGTCACATATGTCGAATTGCTACAATAAAAGCTTGTCATCGATTCTAGGTTCCCAATGGAGGCACAAAAAATATTCAAATATAGTCCTTAAGTTCTTTCAAAGTGAAACAGAGGTGAAGTGGACATGACAATGAACGTTTTCATGGTGAAATCAATATAAGCTAGAAACTTCAAGTCCGTGAGAGGTCGATTATTATCTTTATTATTGAGAAGAATGTGTTTTGTGATCAAAGTGTTTAAAGGAAGGGCGCACATTGTCGAGTATGACACTCATATACTTATATTATGTGGTGCCGTAAAGAAATCCTCCCCCACATTGTGCACACTGTGTGCATGACAGCTGCATTCCTTGAGAGTGAGAATGCTTAAGAAATATGCATGATCGCGTAGAACCTTTCCTATTGAAAGAATATTCTCCAGATTCTTTTCAATCACGAGTATTTTATAAAATTATGATTGATGTTTTATAACTTTGTGGTAACTTTTTGTAGGGGAATAACTTTTAGATTTGTATCATCTGAGCCCTCCAAAACATCTAAGCTTCACAGCAACATTGTTTCAAAATCTTTCTTATCTTTAGAGTCTTTTTGGGAATAGATCTCAAAAGGAGTCGAGCAATAGTCGCCTAAAAGGAAAGGCAGTTGTTAAAAGGAAAGGCAGTTGTTGTTTCATGGTCTTTGTGATAATGAAAAAATAAAGAAGCTATCTAGAAACAAATGGACATGGTAAGAAAAATGCACTTTTGGCTGGTGTGTATACGTATGAGCTTTTGCAATTCTCAGTTCATTACCGATGCAACAATTTTAAACGGATATTGGCATCTAGAGTTCATCCACATCCATATAAATAATAGCGGATTAACATGGAAAAAAGGCCCTCCCTGATTTGTGCATTTATCAGAATTCAGGAGTGAGCTCTTCCAATTATTGATCAGTTACTGTTGCAATTTCGATGGGGGTACGAAGATATGGTGTTACATTTTCATCCATTCAAACAAAAATCAAATAGATATTTAGCTTCAATGCCAACCATCATGTGAAACCAATTTAACCTCAGGTAACACTTTAATTAACATTTTCTGCATATGATTTAGCATAGTAATCAAGCTTTTCAAAAAAAATATAGTCAAAATTTAGTTAAAATGACAAGTAACAGTTGTATATCAAACTATATGGCAAAACAAGCACAAACTTTGACAAAGAAAAGGCACGATACCTGCCCAAGCATAGCAGCCTCTGCTTCAATTCCTCCAACTCCCCAACCAGCAACACCAAGTCCATCAACCATAGTTGTATGAGAATCGGTTCCAACCACGCTATCAGGGTAAAGAAGCCCATTGGTGTTGAAAACAACTCGAGCAAGGTATTCCAGATTAACCTGAAATATTTGGCATTCTTAATAGAAAATATTGTGGATTCATACGAATTGGTTGCACATGCTTCCCAGCACCTACTCACCTGGTGAACTATACCAGATCCAGGTGGAACAACAAGCATGTTATGAAAGGCACTAGATCCCCATTTAAGAAAACCGAATCTCTCCTTGTTCCTTTGGAATTCGAGCTCCATGTTGGCCTGAACAGCATTTTCTGATCTTGCGAGATCAACTTGAACTGAATGATCAATAACAAGATCAACCGGAACCTGCCAATTAAATTGCACCATTTGATTGACCAATGTTTAGATAAAATAGCCACGCCACACGCTGCAGAACTTAACAGAAATTAAATAATCAGAAAAATTGAGTAATGTATGCAAGAAGGGAGCAAACCAGGGGATTGATCTTATCAGAGTCGCCACCCAGCATGTTCATAGCATCCCTCATGCAAGCCAGATCTACAACAGCCGGCACACCAGTGAAATCCTGTGCAAAGAAAGATACATCAAAAACGAGTCACGGGAAAAGTTTGGGATCTCTTTCCACTAAAGAGAAAGATCAGACCTGCAGGAGCACACGTGCAGGCTTGAACGGGATCTCCACCTGCTTGGGAGAAGTATTCTCCCAATCAATAATCTTCTCAACATCATTCTTAGTAACCTGGAAATCATCGCAGTTGCGTATCGCTGACTCCAACAGGATCCGGATAGAATAGGGCAATTTATCTGTCGAATCCCAAGGCCAGATAGCGAATATTCACTCATTAAGCCCCCAATTTTATCAACACGCAGGCATCAAGTATGATCTTTGTAGCATATCAAATTCAAAAATCCCCGCCAAGCAGGTCAAAGATTCCAACTTTCCACCAGGAGAAGCAAGAAGACGTCAACTTTCATTATATGCAACTCAAAATAGATATCGTTACCGATTCTCGGATCGTCTAGGGCGGTCAGACTGTAGTACTTCCCGAACTCGCCACCTCCGGGCTTCGGGAGGCTCTTGAAGATGTCCTTAAAGGGATTCTCGCCCGCTACAAACCACAACACAGCATTTAATAAGCAAGAACTCCGCCATCGTCGAATGCCAACAAACAAATAGTAATTCAAACCCATGGAAGATGTCTTCTTCTCGATCCGATCAAGCGGGGCGGCAGGGATCCTGGACTGAGCCCTCAACCTCAGAGCAGAGCGTGAGGGGCTCCGCCAAGTGCGGGTTGCGGCGGCAGATAGGCAGAGGGAGGAGGGCTGCTGAACCCTAGAGCGGATGTGGAGAGGGGAGACGAGACGACTGGCGGGAGTAGGTGTAGATGATGGGAGGGCGGAGGAGGGGAGTGGGGAGGTTTTATACATGAGGAGGACCACGAGATCGCATCAAACCAATCTCGCAAGGGGACGGGGTGGCGCCGTGGGGACAGGGAAGTCGCGGGGAGTTGTGGGTACCGTCTGTTGGTATCTTTCTTTTACATAATGACTTTTTTTGCTGGGTTTTACATAATGACCTTGATATTAAGGATATTTACACCCATGATCTTATCTGGAGTAGTTTTGTAATTACACTTATAACTCTCAATAATTAATAACTACACACAGAACCTCGAATAATTCTCAATCCATACGTGACATAACTATGTCGTAACTTCCATCTTTTTTCTCTGTTAAGTTTGGCAAAAAAATGTTAATATTGACAAATTTACCCCTTAAAATATATCATATTTGTAAACTATGTCATTCTGCAGCTTCCATTTGCATCTGTAGATCCATTTGTTGTAGAGGAGAGATCAGAGCAATTTCGGAGCCCGACTACCCCTTCTCCATCCTACTGCATATAACACGCGAGGAGCACAAGAGTCATCTCCAGCTGCAACATCGCCTTTCTTGTGATTCGGAAGCCAACATGCAACATCGCCTTCCTACGCCCTGCAACTTCGTACCAATCTGCACCATTTGATTGGAAGCCAATCCTGGCATCTCTAGTAGCATCTCTTCCTCGCTTCAAGCTCGCATCACATCGGCCACACATCTGTTGCTTTGCCTTTCTAGAGATTTGAAGCATGAAGGTGGGGAGATGCTACAACAACCCACAGTCAAAGAGCAACATTTGTTGTTGCTGTGCGGGAGGAGCTGGCGGAGGGGAGGTGGAAGATGGGACGACGGAGGGAGGCTCCGCCCTTGGCGGACCTGTGAAGCTGTAAAGGAAATGGGAGATGCAAGAATGGGGTGGGGAACTGCTACAACAACCCACAGCCAAAGCAGACAAGATGTTGATGTTTGTGCGGGCGGAGCTGATAGAGGGGAATTGGAGGATGAGGCGACTGAGGGAGACTCATCCTGTGGCGGAGCTATGAAGCGTCGAAGGAAGAGGGAGGGGGAGCAGCAAAAATCAGATAGGTTTGAAAGGGGAAGAGGAAGGGGGGAGGGGACTTGAGGAGGAAGAGGGGGGAGGTAGTCGGTGGGAGCGGAGGAAGGGGGAGGGGCTAGAAGAGGAAGATGGGGTGCTGGAGGATTGGGAGGGGGTGTTTTCCTTTTTTTGCTTTTGGTTTAATTTCAGTCATCAGATTGAGGATAGGTTAGATTAACTCAAAGGTATGGTTCAGTTAATGGACTAAAACAAGGGAGGGATGTGGGTGTAGGATGGAGCACTTATTCGGGATTCTGGGTGTAATTATGAATTATCGAGAGTTCTCGGTGTAATTACGAAACTACACAAGGTTAGTCCTTGTGATCTTTGTAATTGCATGACCCATGCAATCTTGTTATTTCCAATGTTACAATCCCTATAGCTTAACTTCCATCTATTTCTCCGTTAACTTTAACGAAAACGTTACAGATGATATGTTTATCCCTTCACAGTACCTCTATTGCACAACCGGTACCATTCTTACAAGTTTCGCCCTACTCTCTCTTATAAGCTGGTATTATCACCATAAGACCCCCTCCCCACCCCCCACCCCTCCTAGTAAAGGTGTGCCTTCTTTCATCCCTCGATCGTGTGTATCTCCTTCACCGTGTCATATTATCATGAAACTAATATACAATGTCAATGCTGATGTCTTCCCCCTCCTAGTCACCGCCTTCCTCCCCTTCCCTCTTAGAGTCCAACTCCCCCACATTTTTTCTCAATAGTAACCTCCCTCCTCATCATGCTTGTTAGTATCACTTGCAATGTGTTTTCATTTTGATACCGTTGTTTATGGATATTTTAGCTTTCTCTACTAATCTTTATTGCTGGAAGATATGTATTTATCAAAGTGTGCCTATGTGATTATATATTCTTCAAGCTGGAATTCTTTATTTTTAAAGGGTTGTTAATCACTAATCATAAGAAAAGGAGATTATATGCTTAAATTACAAATTTGATGTTAATTGTTCAAAGAAGATACCTTAAGAAATCTTGTTACATATGTGCACCTATATATGCTAATCGTAGATGAAGATTTTTTATTTGTTTAATAAGTCTTAAGTAAATGGACCTAAAATTAATTTTAAATCTAAAAATAATGTTTGCCCACAAAAAATCCTTCTAACCGACCGATCATGTCGATTGATCGGTTGTATAGGCAAATAGTTAATTCTTGATATTTCAATCAACCACTAGACAAATTTAACTATTTTAATCGACTGTATATATTTCTAGTCAACTTTCTCAATTTGAAATGGCTACTCTTCTACTACAATCGATTGAATTTATTATCAAACATTGTTTATGGTTTTTAGAAATGATGTTGCCTCTTTGGTTCCTTTTGATTAAACGGATACCAACTCTATAGCCCCGTTACAAAAGAAGAAGTACCCACCTTCATTAAAACAACTTTTCATCACTTGGCATAACCTGGACATTGCTCTTCCTTGATGTCTCAAGCACCGAAGTATTATTTTTTCCATATTGTTTTAATGCTTTAACGTTCCAAGCTTTCTGTTCGATCAATCTCAAGCCGAGTAATTGCTTCCAATTGTTGTTATCTTGAATCACAACTCAAGGAATCATTTTTACAAAAAAAAGTGTATTCCAATTTTATTATCTACTAATTAAAGACTCTTCTATATTTTAATTGTATTTTAGGTACCAATTGTTAGGCTTGTAAAACCTTGGTGACCCGTTTAAAGTTATTATGCTTTTTATTTCGTCATGTGAATTGTGTTTGCACTTAATGAAACGTACCTTGGTGTGAGGGTTATGTATCGTGGTCATCTTGTTACCATTTGTTGGTGCTCTGAAAAGTTGGACCATAGAGACTGGTGTAGGGTCGTAGATCTAAAGAGTTGGGTCGAGGACACAACCGGCACCGTCAAGTGATATTCAGAAGTGATCTCCGGTCTGAGAAAGAGATGGTAATATTTCTCTAAAGACTGATTTTCAACTTACCTCTTGATACAGGTTCTCTGCACAGGGGTAGACATTCGGAAGTGTCAATTAGTCATGTTAAAGTGTTTTGACTAAAAGTCAACATGTTTATCAAAAAAATCAATGTGTTGACTAAAAGGCCAAATGTTGAACAAAAGTCAAAATGTTGGCTTCAAGTCAAAGTGTTGATAGTGTTGAATTGATAAGATCGAGATACTTAAGACTTAATCATATGATACAACGAACATGCACATATCCTTTGATGGGAGACAAATATATATCTATATATCTGAGTATGCACATTTGATAGACCATTAGGTTGATAACCTAAAAAAAGATCAATATAACGATGCGTTGAAGGCGAAGGATTACGCTTCACGCATCATGAAAGCGTGGAGATCGAACCGTATTCATTCTAGGTCGACTAGTCATACTAGTCAATGGTGCAGCAAAAATTGAAAAAATAGATAAAATCACATGGCTTAGAAACAATTCCCATTCCATTTCATCAAGATCACACGAGTAATAGGGATACCTCATTAAGCGTGGTCGCGATCAAGCGAGTCTCTAAGATGTCTCAAGTCTAATTCGACGTAGAGAGCACTTTGCAGGTGCATGGATGAGACACATACTTCCCGTAATCCAAAGTAATGATTTGAGCTAAGAACCTCCTAATTTCTCTATATGAAATCAATTGCCTTCTTTGAGAGCACAAGGCATCGAAAAGGACAAACAACCACGCACAGTCAATCCAACAACACGGCAGTAGTGAGACAAAGCTCGTGGTCTCCACAAACCTAGGCCAGGGGATGGCCACTAGGATTGGGGGGGGGGAGAGACGGGACATGTGGAGTGAGAGATAGAGAGTTGTTATTGTTATTGCAATAATTACATTAACCAAGAGGGTTATCCTATCTTTTATAGTAAATTGGATGTCTAGGATGCACTCCTGCTACGTTCCTAATAATAATCGATGGTTGAGATTAATGTGGAATATCTAAGAATACATGTAATCTTCAATATTGCAAGGTTGAAAGACAATCTCCATCCATTGCAATCAATTAGCAATAATAATAATAATAGGAAGAGGAGTAGTTTCCTTCCCATTATAGAGTGGACGACCACCCTGGTCGGATCCACCATGGCTCTCAACTCCATACTAGGAGGAGTCTTCTCCTTTTCCTAATATGTGGTGCAATCTAAATTTGCACCAAATTAATTCTTGTTGCACATTTTCTAATTGAATTATCACCAAAATAATATCAAAATATTTATGACAGTTGCAAATAAACCATTGATTTTTATGAACCATATTCAACTATCTAAAAATAAATGTAAATCATACTTACATTTATTTGTATAATGTGAATCTAATTCACATTAATATTTAAATTGTGAATCTTATTCATAATTAATTATTCCCATGGTATTGTGAATCATATCAACGCTATCAGTAATTAATGTGAATTTCATCTATGATAATTAAATCTAATTTAATTATCTAAGATGTCTTTCTACACATGTTTAAATAATGTGAATAACATCCACATTATTTAGGCAATTACATTGAATTCAACCATCATTATTTCTCTTTATTTTTCAATGCTCATATATTGCCTTGTAAGGAACGATTCTTGATCTCTTTCAAGAATAGCGTGCCTTTCTCCTGGAGACAAGGACGTGACGACTGTATGCCATTCACATTGACTTGGATAGTAAGATCCAATCTCACATCCAGATCTATGATACCTCTCAAAGATGCATGATCATATATGAATGAATATCCAATCTTCTCATTACATTCGAATCACATCCAGATCAATGTCCAACGTTTGAACCAAGATGAGATTGTTGGACATGGATGCCCATGGTGAGCCATTATGCAATAAAAGTTATTGCAAATCATTCCTTTATCTAAAATGAAGAATAACTGATTTGCATAATAGTTACCTTCATATAATCAGGGTTATGTACCATGACCATCTTGATATCATATAGTTGTTAATCCAAATGTTGGATCATAGAGGCTGGTGCATGATTGAATATCTAAAGGGTTAGGTTGAGAACTCAACCACAATGTCAAGTGTCTGTCAATAAAGGATCTCTAGCCTGAGAAGGAGATGACAATCCTTACTTTAAAGGTTGACATATGACCGACATCTTGATGCAGGTTCTATGCATAGGAATAGAGAATTAGAAGTATCAGATAAGTTAGGCCAAAGAGTTGATTTAAAAATATCGAGATAACCAAGACCTTTATCGTAAGATGTCATGATACAAGCAGGAATCCTCTAATCAAATATAGATGCATTACTATATGTCTGAGTATGTATATTTGGCATACTATTAGGTTGGTGACCTAATCAAGGTCTATACATCGGCACACTAGTATGCATATAAAGGCATACGAGTAATATGATCTCTCAAAGGGATCATATAGATTCACTACTAAACTGGAAGACATGAGCTCACTCATGACATCTTAGGATAAACCAAAGTCCAATGTTGGTCATCTTGTTTTGGAAACAAGACAAGATTCATAGTTATGATATATGCTTTTGGAAAGTATGTGATCATTACCAACTCCCAATTATCGATTGAGAAACTTAACAATAAAACCATGAGGGAGACAATCCAAAATGGGATTAGAACTTCGGGTTTGATCAAAATTTTCCAGTATGTAGGATGCATGGTGATGAATATGTGATTCATCACTCCAAAAGTTGAAAATAGAGCTTTGTTCCCGAGTAATTAGATGCATATCTCCCTTTATTGTGAGTTATTCACATTCATGCATTAGAAATAATATGTGCATTTTAGCATTCATATTTGCATTAAATAAGAAGCCTGAAATTCCCTTGTAAATCACAACAACAACAACAACAATAAAGCCTTTTCCCACAATTAAGTAGGGTCAGCTACATGGATTCTTCGCCTCCATTCAGATCTATCTTGAGTCAATCCCGGGCTTATATCTACAAAACTAAGATCCCTTCGTATGGTCTCTTTCCAACACTTCTTGGGCCGTCCTCGCCCTCTGTTAGCCGGCTCAACATCCCAACACTCGCATCTCCTAACTGGTGCATCAGCTGATCTTCTTTGCAAATGTCCAAACCATCTTAAGCGATTTTCTCGCATCTTATCCTCGATCGGAGCTACACCAACTTTCTTTCTGATTACATCATTTCGAATCCGATCTTTACGTGTGTGTCCACACATCCACCTTAACATTTTCATTTCTGCTACATTCATTCTTTGCACATGTTTATGGTTCACAGGCCAACATTCAGATCCATAAAGCATAGCAGGTCTCACGACTGCTTTGTAAAACTTTCCTTTAACTTTTAAAGGAATTTTCTTATCACAGAGAACAGCAGAGGCTCCTCTCCACTTTAGCCAGCCGACATTTATTCTATTAATGACATCTCCATCAATTTCCCCATCATGTTGCAGAATAGATCCCATATATCTAAAGGAATCTCTCTTCTGAATGTTATCGTCACCAATCTTCACCTTGATTCCTTCACCATTGCTTCCATCAAAGGTGCACTCCATATATTCCGTCTTAGCCCTACTTATACGAAATCCTTTAGTCTCCAACTCATGTCCTTGTAAATATCACCTGTCAATCATCTTATTTTCCTCGTTTATATTTATTTTATACTAACTTCAAAACCAATAAAATCAACTTTATAGGGTATATATTACTAACACTAATAAAGAAAAAATATCAAAAAAATACTAACTTGTAAAATTGTCCAATAAAACCAGAGCCCTAGTTTGAGACTAAAAACCTTAAAATATGCACATCTCTCTCATACAATGTCCAATTTAGGTCTACTCACTTTTAAAATAATATACATTCAAAGACCTTCAAAACAAGGCTAATTTCATAAAAAATCGGAGATCGTATGTGAAACTTGAGTTTTGGGCCCCTATTATATTATACATATTGATCAAACTTCCCTTTATTTTATCCTTTTATTAAAAATCCAAAAAAATAGATTTATTTGTACCTTTCATATTTTCTCTAAATTTATGTTGATTTCTCTCTTATTTATAAAATGATAAAAATTTGCAAAATGTAAAAGTACGGTATTTTATATCAATAAGATACCAACCAAAAAATACACTTTGTACATATGATTTATTTTGATTTTTGATCCTTCACGAAAGTTGTAGATCTCGTCGAGACGAGCAACTTTTGTGCTGACTACTTTCTCATTTGACCCTTTTTGTTATTTATTTTTATTTTACATTTGATTTAATTTTTGATTTTTCTAGGAGCTACATGTGGTGACTTCTGGAGCCTCCACGTGTCACCTCCATATTATTTATTTATTTATTTATTTATTTTAATTAATTAATTATTATTAAGTTTATTTTAATTGCTTTTATTTTTACTATTTATTTTAATGATTATTATTATCATTATTTAAATTTTATTTAAACCCCGCCACATGGTTGCCCCCGCACGTGCCACGTGGATTCCCTTTTCTCCCTTCTCTTTTCCCTCTCTCCCATCTTTTCCCTCTCTCTCTCCAACTCTCCCCTATGCATGCACTTCCTCCCTTTCTTTCTCTCTCTATCTCCACCATCTCTCCCTTATTTTCTCTCTCCCTCTTCAACCCATCCATGCGACCCTCTCCTCACACACATCTCTCTTCTCTCTCTCCCTCCCTCCCTAACCCATGTACTCCCTTTTTCTCTCTCTCCTCTCATTTTCCCATGCAACCCGCAACCACCTCCCTCTCAAGCCTCCCCATCCCGCACCTTGCACGACGGTTCGCAACCGCCCGCATCCTCTGCTACTCCCCCTCCCTCTCATCTCTCTCCAGCTCTTGCGACGCCTTATCATCCCACGACTTCCACCTTACCTTCGCTCCAACCGCCTATAAAGCCACATGCCTCGCCTCCCATCATCATCATCTGCCATTCCTTCCAGAGATAGAACTCCAGCTCCCAACCATATCAGTGACAGGGATTGTGGCCCATCGGTAGAGCGACGACCGGCAACTATCTTTGGAGAGATTCAGAAGCCTCGGTCCTTATGCTACAGCTCTGATCTCCACGAGCTGCTCGAGCTCGGGTCGCCAACCCTTGAGTGAAGACTATGCCATAGCTTTGACTCAGCCAATCCTCATGCACTCCTCCATATTGCACGATCCTTCAGGTGACTCCTTTTCTTCTTCTTCTTCTTCCCTCTTCCTCTACTTCTTTCTTCGTCCTTGCTTTTCTTCCTTCTCTCCTTTTTTTTATTCTCAAGTCAAGCAATGGAGCTTTGCTCCACCCTCTTTCTTTGGTCATTTACTGCACCCCACCACCGGTTTCCCCCCTCGCCACCTTCCTCCTTGCATAGGAGGGAAAACTCAGGTCCTCCGCCTCCTCACACGTCACTAGAGCTCCACCCTATCCAGTTTATCGCATCCCCGTCCTTCTTTTGATAACCAATAACATGTGAAGCCCCTTTGGTCATTTGCCTACTAGATTCACCGCATTTGTGTCGGCGTCCCGCCCGCTCCAGGCTACCGCACCACCTCGATTCCACGCGTCATCCTTGGTTCTTGGGCGTGTGTCGCCTGATGACCAATGAGTGCCACATTGCAGCTACTCCAACGTGCATAATCTCCACTAGCTGTGAGACACTTCGCCACTTCCTCGAAGTCCAGCAGTGACCTCCACCGCCATCGACGCCCCTGTGTGTGTCGTTGCAACCCCGTGCCCCCTTGGCTGCACCTCGAACAACACCGGAGCTCCCACGCTAGCGTATCGCATCCGCGACCACCCTCCACCCGCAGTAGCATGCGACCACTCGCTTCGGCCTCGTGACCTCCTACCGCACCACATGTCCACGCCTCTGTAGTCGAGGTACGCGAAGTTCGACCCGCTTCTCCCCACTCGCTCCGGCCTCGCAACCTCCCGCACTTGCTTCCTCGACCGACGTATCGATGATAGGTTCGACCTCTGCTCCTTCATCGCCAGCAGTCCTGCCTCAACTCTAGTGAGACATGCATCCTCCAGCGGCCCTCGACCTTGGCTGCACCACCTCCTTCCGTGCCCGTGCTAGTGCGCCACGTAGCATGCGCCCCGTCTCCTTCCCCCCTCAAATGAGGAGCACGTTGGGGCAGGGGTCATTTGCAGATCGACCCCCCCATTCTACATATCACAGGGGAACCCCTGACAGCTGGTCCCACATGTTACGCGCGTGCATCATGGGTTATTTGCAATCAAGTCCTCCGAAGAGCCATCAATTGCAAAAAAACATCTTTGAACTAGGGAGCACGGGCACCGCACGTGATTCCTGGGTAAATTTCAGCCAGAACCCTCCAAGTTGTGCTAATTGCATCTATTGCATTTTCTTTTATTTTTCTCAATTATTCTGTAATGCATTAAGAACCTTGTGTTTGTGTCCCTATTCGAGTCTCAGTTTGGCATCATTCCATCATTATAAAAATTGCACAGCGTAGAGTAACTCATGCTTTATCATTTTGGTTGTTGAATTCATTTTTATGAGCTTCGATTTATTTAACATAATTATTTTTGGTGAAAAATTCAATATTTTACCCAATGTATGCTATTAGTTCCATATTGAATTAATCGTTGCTCTTAAAAAACTAAAAATTCACATTAGGTAGGTTATATGTTGTTTAACATTGTGCCCAAATTTCATGTCATTTACACACATATCGAGGTCAAAACAAATTCATTGGTGATTCGTGTAATTAATTTTTAATAAATGATATGTCAACTCTTTTTAGGATCTAATAATTTTTCTAGATTCCACTCACTAGACTTATCTAGGATAATTTTATTTCTGTGAAATAAATTGGTTTGGTATTTAAATTAATTTGCTCAGAATCACACTGGAATCGTATTTAATTCATAATTAATTCATTTTACATCCAAAAATTCCAAAAAAATACAATAGTCTAATTTCATCATTTTTCACATTCAAGCCAAGTTTGAGGATTTTTTGACAATGTTTGAATGTAATTTACATTTTAGTCCTTGAACTTTACTAATTTTGCATTTCCCCCATTTATTGCTAAAAAATTTAAAAAATGCTTCTTTGAAAACCTAGCATCTAGATCGACTAAAAAACAACCTAAAGAGACAATAGCCTCCATGAGTTTGGCCTTGGGCTTTTCCAAGTAAAATTTTTTTAACCGCTCGTCTTAATTTGACAAATAATTAAATTGCGATTTTTTATTAATCCGACTTTGCTTGACTGCAACGAACGACAATTTCAACATCAGTTCCAACAGATTAATGAAGGGCAACTCTAGGATTCATCACATGGGTTTTAGGAATACTTAAGGGTGATGTGATCTTAAATGATTGTATACCATGACGTATCCATTCCAAGGGAGTGATGAAACATGCTTGAATTTTAGTGACTCAGCTCAGTGAACTAGTTATCCAATCTTAGTCCAAATGTTGGATAATGATCTAAATTAGATTCAAAGACAATAAGAAGATTGGTTACTTTACCTAACATGATCAGACATTGCTAAGAGGTCTTCTAGATATGGATATGATATTAGATCTTATTATCCAAGTCACTATACATGGATATACAATCATGCTGACCATATCTCCAAGTATCCACGGAGATGACACACTATCCTCAAAGGAGTTTGAAGAATGTTCATAAAGAGATAATCTAAGAATTGGGATTGGTCAATTATGTTTGAATCACTATGTGAAGAGGAGAACTTAGGATTATTAATTGGATTTAATTATCTAAATAATATTATCTTAGATAGTGTTATCCATAGTTATTCGAGAATAATGTGGATAAGATGAACATTATTTTTGGATTTGTACAAAGAGAATTTTGAGATAACTAAATTGGATTTAATTATCTTGGATAAGATTAATGTGGATAGTGCTATCCATAATAACCATGGGTAGAGATCCTCATTATCCTATTGAGACTTGATTGTGAATAAGACTCACAAAATCAATGTTAATGTGAATTGGATTCATATTATATGGTAAACGTAAATATGATACATTTAGTTTTGGACATATGAGTATGATTCATATTTGTCAATGGCCTACTTGCAATTATCACAAATGAATTTGCTTTTATTTATTAATAATTGAATTTCGAAATTAATTAATTAATAAATAAATTTATGGTTTTTCAAATACTGTAACAATACTTATAATAAAATAAAAAAAGGAGCTCCCTAAAAAGGAGAGCATCCATGTTTGTAACAATCATAGTTGACGTCCCCAAATTTTAAGAGCCTCATGTTTATTTTTCCTTTTATTAATTATTTATTGGTTACTTTTTTGAGAGGATTAAAAGGATGATTAAATTGATAATTGTTATCAACTCTAATCCTAAAAGTAGTTATGAGCTCCTTTAATCATTATAGCTGATTCAACAGTTAGGAATGTAATTCTAGCGGTCTGAAAATGTATATAAGGAGGGGCGGACCCTACCTTCCAAAATACAATTAATTCCAACAGCAACAAGTCTCCTCTCTCTCATCTCCCTCTAAGGGACGTCCCCTTGTCGGGATAATGCCATTAATGTTGGATATTCCTCATTGCCTTACAGGGCCATCCCCTTAAGGGATAATACTCTTAATGATGGATAACCTGTTGTTATGTTGCATGATCGATTTGATAGATCTCATGTAGAGTTTCTTCATCTTTGGTTCTTCAGAATCATGATGAAGAAGGATGTTTTCGTACGATGGAATTAGGAACAAGGAGTCCCAGATCGTCTCGTTGGATTGCAGGAAATATGTGGTTCATCTGCACGCCCGCAAGTCTTGTCTCTATCAGATCGGGGTTTAGATAAGAGGTCTCTTGCTTTAGAGACTATAGGATCACAATCACGCTTCAAGAGATAATTCTATACTCACGTGAAATTTATGGAATTGATTAGAAATGGTTCCCAAATCTATGGGGTTCCATCTAATATTTTTTGAAATTCCGTTGATATCGTGACTTATACGACAAGTTAGTTTTTTTATCAGATTTGATCTGATACATAGTTTTTTTGTGATGTGTGAGGCCTTACCCACTTCCCTTCATGAATAACTGGACTACTGATTGGAGTCACTAAATTGCAAACTTATTTCTATAGGGAGCCTATACAAATAAAATCGACTCGTGCATCGAAGAAAATGGAGATCGCATCATATGCGATCTAGGTCAACTAGTCATACTAGTCGACGAGGCACTGGAATTTAATTTTTTTTCGACGAAACCACTTGACATGGGAACCATTCCCATGTTGTATCACCTTAATTACTAATAAATAGCTAGAAAGTTCTAATTAAAAGTGTCTATTTGTTGTTGTAGTCGGGCAATCAGGATTGATCAAAAATTAACCACACGAATCGATGAATCAACAAATTAATTAACATGTGATTTTATGTATTTTTACTGGGCAAGCCTCAGAGTCAACTCAAGGAGGCAAAGGAACAACATCGAATTAAATTAGACGAATTAGCTCACGATTTTCCAAGCAGATTTTTTGTATTTTTTATGCAATAAAATACCAATGCACAAATGCAATTGAAATAGGTTATTAAGGAATCAAGCGATTAAGCCAAATTAATTTTAAAGCCAAATTATTCCAAATTAGCTAAATTTTATTTTTCCTTTAAACCTAATCTAATGATGAATGCAAAATATATTTTTTTTAGAATTTTTTGATTTAAGATGCAACAATAAAAATACAAACTTTTTAGGGGATTTTATGCAATATTTCATGAAAACAGAATGCAAAAATTATGAATTTTTTAGTGTAAGTGAAACATAATGAAATGAAGCTACAGTATTTTTTGTTGGAATTTTCTGACATATATGATTTTTTATGAATTTTAATGGAAATAGAGTGAATGTGAGTATTTACTTTCTAATAAATTCAGAAATCAATTTATCCCAAAAAGATATTTTAACAAGCAATTCAGGAGAATTGAAATTTTGCAAAAATATTGTTTGTGTACTTAAATAAAAATCATTTACTGAAACCACTAAAAATGTATTTTATGCAAAAGACATATCCATTTCTGATGAAACTTGGACAGTAATTAAAGTACAACTAGATGCATAATTTACGATATTTACATGATTTTTGGAAGCAATATTTAATTAAATATGAATTACAGACCACAAAATGGTAAAATATGCAAATTTTAGCTAAGATAATTTAGATAATTAATTACTGCTCATAAAAATTCAAATAAATAGCTAAAAAATAAAGAATTAATTTATAAACAAAATTCTATTTTTGATTAAAAAAATAATGCAAAACTAATGTCCAAATACATACATGCAAGGGTGTCTTTGCAATATAGAAATTAAAAATCAACAAACAAACTGTACCTAATGGAACTTTTGGAATTAAAGAGACGTCATGAACTTAATATGAAAATTTTCCATAATAAATAAATTAATAAAATAAAAGGGATCTGAATAACATGGGTTCCAAAAATGGAACCCACTAGGGCACACACGAAGGGAGGAAGGTGGTGGCACGTGCACGACCGTGTGCGCAGGTGGAGTGTGCATCGACGAGGTGGCTAGAACTGCACGGTGGAGGCATCGTGGCCAGTGGGGATGTGGCAGGGAACACGATAGGCGATCGATGGGTGCATGTTCATGAGGGCGCGACCGATTGTGGGCACACAACGAGGACAGGTTACAGGACGACAGAGGGATAGAGTGTGTGATGGCGAGGTGGTTGGAACCACACAGCTGCCGGGGGAGGAAGTAGGTCACGCTAGCGGTGCGGTTGGGCAGCTAGGGGCAAGCGCGGAGGGCACCTATTGGTGGAGCTCGACATGTGTGGGTGTGGGGAAGAGCGGGCAGCTGGACAGGCGTAGGTGGCCTGCGGCTGGAGCGGCCAGACGACGGTGGGCGACCGCGGGGCACGATGGGTCACGTGAAGCGGCTGGAGCGGGCACTGTTGCTGGTGGCGGGCAGGAGGTTAGGGGTCAAAGACCCGAAAGGCCGTGGCTGGAGGGGAGCGCGTGGTCACTAGCACACGACGTGCAGAGGGTCGTAGGTATGGGGACCTGCGAGGCGGCGTCGCGTAGGGTCTGGGCAACGATGATGGAGTGGGCAGGCGGCCACGGGTTGGAGCACAACAGGGGGGCGAGCACATGGGAGGCGCTTCTGTGGAGGTGCAGTCGCTGGTGGGCCGTGAGGGCGCAGCGGGCGCAGCGGTGGTTGGCGTTAGATCTAGTGGAGGCACGCGGGAGGGGCATGTGGGGGCGTAGCGGGCGCGACTGATGACGGTTGTAGTTGCTTCCCCTGCTCTTTTTTTTATTATTTTTTTATTTTTTTTGTGAATTTTCTGTAATTTTTTAAACATGAAATAATGTAGAAATAAAAAGGTGATGACGACGACGATGATGATAATGGTTATTGTGTGATGATTGGTGAAAATGCGATGACAATGAACAAGATAAAAAATGTCGTTATATTAATAAAAAATGACAAAGTGAAGATAGAGTATTTACCTGTGATTCATCGGATTTTGGAGGAGCTATGTTGCAACTTCGATCGTCGCTTCAAGGAGATGGCGGGTGCTCCGAAGCTCTGGCAGCCGACATGGAGCTCTGCTGCAATGTGAACCAAAAGTTCATGGATCTTGTTGAAGGGAATGCCCATCGTCGCACTACCTAAATGTGTCGCAGCTATCACCTACAACATGGGGGGGGGGGGCTGGTGGCTCCTGTCTCTCAACTGGCGGATGATGAGAAATGAAGAGGAGAAGGGAATAAAAAGGAGGAGGGGGAAGTTAGAAAAGAGGTGGAGAAAGTGGAGGAGTGGTGGAGAATGTGAGGAGAATGGGGAGTTGGTGACTGGGCGGCAAGTTAAAGTATAGAAGAAGTAAAAGGGAGAAGATAAAAATAAATAAAAAAATTAAGTAAAATAAGTAGGCTGCTAAAAATAAGGAAGAGAGAAGAAATAAAAGTGAAAAAATACAAAAATTAAATAAAAAATAAATGTAAATAAATAATTAATTTAATATTAAATAATAAATAAATAAATAAAATTACGAAAATAATAAAAATGAGGTGACACGAGTGGCTTCAGGAGCTGTCACGTGTCGCTTCTAGAAAATTCAAAAATTAAATGTAAATGAAAATAAAAATAAATAAATAACAAGAGGGGTCAAATCAAAAAGCGGTCAACATGAAAGTTACTCGTCTCGAAGAGATCTACAACTTCGTGAAGGACCAAAAATCAAAAGAAGTAATATGTACAAAGTGTATTTTTGGGTGGTATCTTATATGTATAACATACCACATTTTTTATCTTTTATAAATCTTATACATTTTTAAATAAGAGAAAAATTAAAATAAAATAGAGAAAATATGAAATAATATTTACAATTTAATCTATTTTTTGGATTTTTAATAATTAAGAAAATAAAAGGATAAAATAAAAGGGTATTTTGGCCAATATGTATAATATGCAATAGGGGCCCAAAAACCCAAGTTTCACACACGATCTCTGATTTTTATGAAATTGGTCGTGTTTTGAAGGTCTTTGAATGTATATTATTTTAAAAGTGAGTAGACCTAAATCAAACAATGTATGAGAGAGATGTGTACATTTTACGGTCTTTCATCTCAAACTAGGTTTTGGATTTTATTGGTCAATTTTACAAGTTAGTTTTTTTTTGATATTTTTTATTTATTGTTGTTAGTAATATATACACTATAGAATTGATTTTATTGTATTTGGAGTTAGTATAAAATAGATACAAATAGGTAATTTTAGCTAATATATAGGTGAATATTTACAAGTGAACTTGGCTTTTTATTTAATGCAAATATGAGCGCTAAAATGCGAACATTAATTCTAGATGCATGAATGTGAATAATGCATTATAAATTGAAATATGTAGCTAATTGCTCAGGAACGATGCTCTATTTCCGACTTTTAGAGTGATGAATCACAGATTCATCAATTACATACAAGTATTAGGGTTACCTCTTGTAGTGTGATCACGATCCTTGTGTCTCTAAACAAAGAGACCTCTTATCTCAAGTCTGATCCGATGTAGACAACACTTGCAGACGGGTTGATGAAACACTTACTCCCCACAATCCTTGGTGATGATCCAATCTGAGAACCTCTTGATTTCATCACATGAAATCCATCATCTTCCTGACGAGCACGAAGCACCGAAGAAGACGAAGATCCACGAGCAGTCGATCCAGCATCACAAGGACAATGTGTCGACCACGACGCTCTCCATAAACCCTAGAGTAGACATCCACTTGGGGTTGATATGGACATCATATGGACATGTATAGAGAGTGAGAGAGTGAGAGAGAGATATTTATGCAAATATTGCATTCAATTCAAATTTTAAAGAGGGCTAGGATTAGTTTTTCTTTTATAACAAATTGGATGTCCATGAATCACAATCCATGTGCACATGTAATCAATGGTGTAGATTATTTTGTGCTTTTTAATCAATTGCCTATATTTTTTTGCAATAATTTGCAACAACGATTAATTAATTTAAAAGAATAAATAATATTGAAGACTTTCTTCAATAAACTTAATTTTCAGTAAATCATTTTCATGTGGAATGATAGGAAGGAGGAGAGCCTCCTTTCTCATTAGGGTGGACATCCACCATGTAGTCATTTTCCTTGTGGTCGTCCACTCCATATGAGGAATGGACCTCTCTTCTTTCCTTATGGACGAGATTCTCAAATCTCATCATAATTTCCATATGCTTGTAACAACTTTTATTCGCTTGAATTTTCACCAAAATAACTCCAAATATTTTGTGACAATTCAAATCATGCCATTGATAATTATGAATCACATTCATACATCCAGTATTAAATGTAAATCACATTTACATTTAATCGTACAATGTGAATCCAATTCACATTTAATTGTATAATGTGAATCCAATCCACAATGACGTATAAATTGTAAATCATATTTACAATAAACCTCTCTTACAATATTATGAATCATATTCACAATACTTAAGATTATTGTGGATAGTGCTCTCCATATTAATAATATCAATGATAACTAAATCTAATTTAATTATCTCAATTGTCTCTCTCTCTCTATATCCAAATAATGTGGATCATATCCAAGTTATCAATGATAATTAATCATATTTAATCATCGATTTTCCAATGCTCAGATACTGTTAACAACAACGTTATTCTTGAACTCTTTCGAAAACAATGTGCCTTCTCTGCAGATACTTGGAGATAAGGACATGGTGACTGTATATTCCATGTATAGTGACTTGGATAGTGATATCCAATCTCATATCCATATCTAGAAGACCTCTCAGAGATGTCTGATCAAGTCAGACATAATATCTAATCCTATCATTGCATCTGAATCATATTCGGATCAATGTCTAACATTTGGACTAAGATTGGATAATCAATGTACTGAGTGGAGTCACTAAAATCCAAACATGTTTCATCACTCCCTCGGAATGGAAGCATCATGGTTATACAATTGATTAAGATCACATCACCTCATGTATTCCTAATACCTGTACATCCTTCATACTAGAAGACCTATAATAAACCTGAAGTTCTGACCACTTTTGAACTGTCTCCTTCATGGTTTTATCATTAAGTTTCTCATTTGATCATTGGGAGTTGGTATCGATTATATGGTTTCAAAATCATATATCATACCTTTAAATCCCGTCTTATTTCAAAATAAGATGACCAACATTGGAATTTAATTTATACAAATATCTCGTGACTGAGCTCATGTATTCTGGTTCAGTAGTGAACCTGTATGATCCCTTTGAGAGATCATATTGCTCATATTCCCTCACATACACACCATCTCGTCGGTGTATGGAACTTTATTAGGTCATCAACCTAATGGTCTGCCTAATGTGCATGCCTAGACATATAGTAATACATCTATCTCCGATCCGAGGATGTGTGCCTATATGTGACAATATGCGATATAGGTCTTATTATCTTGATCTTGTTAAGTCAACTCTTTGACCTAACTCATCCAACACCTTTGAATCTTTATTCCTATGTAGAGGACATGCATCAAGAGATCGGTTGGATGTCAACCTTTAAAGTAAAGGTTTCTATCTCCTTCTCAGGTTGGAGATCCCTTCTTGACTATCCTCTACAGCACCAACAACAACACACATTCCACTCGGGCCAGCATGGCCCACCACCACCTTACACCTCACAGTCCCACCCACCACCAGTATCGGCAGGGCCAACAGGGCCAATATAGATAGCAGAATCACCCATCCTCTAGTTAGCAGCAACAGACCCCACCCACGAGTGATCTGGGGTCCCTCACCTTGGCCATCTAGTCTTTTACCGATAGGATTCATTAGATTTAGAATGATTAGCATTACATAAGGACATATCTGAACAGTGTCTCACGTCACCAGGATCAGCAGATGGCACCAAGGACTTCAATTCTCGTCTAGGTTCAGGCTAACCCAATAGTCTGAATTGATCCTTCCGCTCCTGAGGGACATATAATTCACGTTATCATACGAAAGGATCTCATGTTCAGATAAGGAATAATCTGAATAGTATACATGATCTCGTGGTCGTTGCTGACACCACCAAGTCTCCACCTGAGGAGAACTTGGAGGCAGAGGAGCAACATCACCAGCACCACCACTTTCAGCAGAATAAAAGGGATTCGAAATCCCCAAAATCTCAAAAAAAACAAAAAAAACAAAAAGAATAAAAAGACGAAGGGGATCACTAGCAGTGAATCAAGCGAGTCTGGTGAAGAGCTTGCACCTCCATCTGAGGATGACACCCCCCTTGAATTTCTTTCCAAGCAGAGTCAGAGTCCTAGTCCTGTAGAGAACTCAGTTTCCCGTTTGAATGAAGATATTTCTGTTTCAGAATCTGAGTTATCTTCAATAATCCCTTTTCCCCGTGTTCTTAAAGGCGGAAAGAAGAAATCCAAAAAAAATCCAAAAAGATGACCCTGAGATGGTATAGTTTTGCAACAAATATATCAAGGTTACAATCCCACTTGATAAGTTTGTGGATATGACACATGCATTCCATAAGTTCCTTAAGGTTAGATGCACACCTACAATGGTCAGCATGAAAACAAGAAGCAGTGTTGAGAATGTGTTTCCAAGGAAATGAAGGGACATGGGTGCCCATTATGTGGTGAGTCATGTCGATGACATCGTGTTTGCACGTACTCTCTTGGATAATGGATACTCAATTAACCTAATGCCAACAACCCTTTATGAGCGGCTAAATCTAGGACCTCTTAGAAAATCCAGAGCCCTACTCCAGTTTGCTGACAAATCCTCTAAGAGGTCTAAGGGAGAATTGAGGAACATTATCATCAATGTAGAGGAACATGATTACATGGTGGACTTTACAGTCCTTGATATGGAGACCCCTCAAAATTGGAGAGATTCCCATATCATTCTTGGAAGGCCCTTCTTGAGGACAGCAGGGGCCTTATTTGATTATAAGGTCGGGAAAATTTAGTTCCAAACTCCAAGCAGAGATGAGAACTAGAGATGAAGCAGACAAGGTGGCAAAGGCCAGATTCCAAATCTAGCACCGAGTATACTTCGTTAGAAGCAGATTGTGTTCACGTAGACACCATTGGGCCATGGAGATAGAATCCAACTATCACTGATGTGTCCTCACCATTGGAGGGAATCTTGTACATGAGACAATTTGTGAGATCCTTAGGAAAGAACAAGGTGCATATCACACAAAGAGTGCATCCCCCTACATCTTCGATGACATAGAGGCCCAACTGGGTCTATCTGTCCTTTCCTCCTTAGGACAATCAGAAGATGAGGATGATGAGTCGGACGTGGCTTTTGTCGATTGCTTGGATACTTTTGACGATCCGACTCCAAAGATGAGTCAGTTGGTGGCAGTTACTTCAAAGACAGATCCGGCCACTATCAACACAGAACCAAAATTGATTGAGCCAGACTTTCTCAATGACCACACTTTACCTGAGCTCAAACCATTACCCACAATCCTGAAATATGCCTTCCTTGCAGGACAAGAGAAGAAGTTTTCGGTCATCATCAGTTTGCAATTGATTAAGGAGCAGGAATCTTGCTTGCTAGAGATCTTGGAGAAAAACCTCAAGGCAATAGGCTATAGCATCTTTGACCGCCACAGGATATATCATGCTCCGTGTTCACATCATATCTACCTTGAGAATGAAGCCAAACCCTATCGTGGATTCCAATGCAGGTTGAATCCAAATTTATGAGAGGTCGTGAAGAAAGAAATCGAGAAATAGTGCGACACAGGTTTTATTTATCCCGTCTCTGCTTCCAAGTGGGTGTCACTTATCCATGTTGTCCCAAAAAAGTCGAGAATTCAGACGACCACCAACGAGGATGGAGAGGATATTGTGACACGAGTATACACGTTGTGGTGTGTCTGTGTGGATTACAGACGCTTGAGTGCCGTGATGAAGAAGGATCATTTTCCCTTATCATTTATTGATCAGATCTTAGAAAGATTGGCGGAAAAGGAATTCTCCTGTTTCTTAGACGGGTTCTCATGCTACAACCAAGTAGGTATTGCTCCTAAGGACCTGGAGAAAACCACATTCACATGCCTCTTTGGTACCTATTCTTTCAGGCGTATGCCCTTTGGGTTATGCAAAGCTCCCGGTACATTTCAAAGGTGCATGATTGATGTATTCGTAGAGATGGTCAATGAATTCCTGGAGGTCTTCATGGATGACTTCTTGGTCTGCAGTAATTGCTTTGATTCCTATCTTAGAAATTTGGATCGAGTCCTCAAACGGTGTTGTGAGGTAAATCTAGTGCTCTTTGGGAGAAAAGTCACTTCATGGTGATGGAGGGCATTGTGCTGGGGCATGTTATCTCCAAGAGAGGAATGGAGGTTGACCCTGCCAAGGTGGACGTGATCAAATGACTCCAACCGCCAACAAAGTAAAACAGTTGCGATCATTCCTTGGGCATGTTGGATTTCACAAGAGATATATAAAATATTTTTCAAAGATCGCCCAATGTTATATGAGCTTTTAATCAAAGACATGGAGTTTATTGTCGATCACAAGTGTCTTGAAGCCTTTAAGATACATCAAGGGATGATCATGGATGTCCCGATCCTACAAGACCCAGATTGGTCTCTTCCTTTTGAGATCATGACAGACACCTCAGATTTTGTTGTTGGGCTGTGTTAGGATAGAGGAGGGATGGTGTCACGTTCACTATATACTATGCAAGCAATGTGCTTGATACTTCTCAGCATAACTATACAGTTACAGAAAAGGAGATGCTTATGGTAGTGTTCGCCTTGGATAAATTCAGATGTCATCTCATTAGATCCAAGGTTATTGTGTTCATAGACCATACAACACTACGGTACCTCATGGAAAAGAAGGATGCGAAGGCACGTCTTCTTAGGTGGATTTTACTTATCCAGGAGTTTGACTTGGACATCAGAGATAAACCCGGGAAAGAAGAATGTAGTGGTTGATCGCCTCTCCCATCTCAAGATTCTTGATGCATATTATGATACACTTATTCGAGACTGCTTTCCTGACGAATCGGTTTTTGTTATCGACTCACTCCCATGGTATGCCAATATAGTGAACTATCTTGTCTCTAAGAAAGTTCCCAAAGATTGGCCCAAGAGAAGCATAGACATACTCAAGTCGGATTCGAGACACTACCATTGGGAAGATCCGATCGTTTTCTTTGAAGGACCGGATTGTGTCTGGAGGAGGTGTATTCCTCAGGAGGAATACCAGAGTGTCCCTTACTTTTTGCCAAAGTCTGGAGGCAGGAGGACACCACTCCAGGAAGAGGACCACATGGAAGGTATTACAGTATGGCTTATACTTGCTGACTCTATTTTGCGATGCTCTCACATTTGTGAAGTCGTGCCCAGTATGCCAGCGAATGGGATGAACCGTTGGTTCCAAAGATGAGATGCTGATGTAGCCTGTCATCATTTGTGATGTCTTGGATGCCTGGGGCATCGATTTCATGGGTTCATTCTTGGTTAGCCATGGTTTTGAGCATATCCTTCTTGTGGTAGATTACCTGTCAAGGTGGGTGGAGTCTGTACTGATCCGAGTCGCAGATAGCAGGACTGCTTGTAAGTTTACCAAAGATCATATCATTTCTATGTTCGGGGTCCCCAAGGTATTGATATCCGATGGGGGTAGCCATTTTGTTAACAGAGATGTAAAGAAACTTGTGAAAGATTACTGCCTCGAGCACCGTGTCGCTAGTCTTTACCACCCACAAACTAATTTCATGGCAGAGGTATCGAATAGGGAGGTTAAGACCATATTGCAGAACCTTGTATGCTCAGACAGGAAGGATTGGTCTCAGATCTTAGACCAAGTCCTTTAGGCCTACAGGACAGCTTACAAGACACCATTAGGAACCTCCCCATTCAGGATGATATTTGGGAAGCCATGCCATGTGTCGCAGAGTTAGTGCACAAATCAGCATGGGCAGTTAAAAAGGTCAATTGGAATACACACCTAGGGCAAAAACAATGAGAGATGGATCTGAATGACCTTGTGGAAATCATAAACCGAGCATACAACAATAGTTTGGTGTACAAGGATAAGGTAAAGCGTTGGCACGATAGATTTATCAGACGAAAGACCTTTGTTTCTGGACAAAAGGTATGGTTGTTAAATGTGAGGATGAAGGTTTTCCAAGGGAAGCTCAAACCCAAATGGACGAGTCCGTTTATAGTCTGTGTTGTGCATGATAGTGGATGTGTAGAGATCTCAGATCTTACAGATGGAGCACAAGCATCCCTAGTGAATGGACAACTGCTGAAATACTTTATCGAATCAAACTAACAATTAGTCTGTGTTGAGGAGATTGTTTTCATGCATGAGGAAGATTCAAGAGACGCATAGATCCGCACATGAAGCCTTGAAACATTGATCTCTAACATCAGCAACATCAGAAAGATTCAGATAACAATCTATTTGTACCCATCAGTTGTCATACCCATTCCTGTCTTTTACTTAGGATGACCTGAGTCTAAATATAGGGGGGGACCGATGCCTGCCTTGTGTATACTCATCCACTTCCCCTGTTAACCTTGTCCGCCCCATTTTTTTTATCTTCTTCTATACTCAGGATGTCAGAGCCTAAGTATGGGGGGGGACGACTTCTATACTTTCTATTTTAGCTCTCCTACGCTTAGCATGAGCTATGTCTTTTTCCTCGCTTCTCGTGCTCTGAGGACATAGCATATGCTAAGTATTGGGGACGTGTATATATATTACATATATACTTTACCCATAGCTTGTACTTTCACGTATTTTTTATATATTGTGCAATAATTATGGGGTGGGTAAAATTTGTAAAAAAAAACTTTTTTGTAAAATACATGTATACTTGTATAATATGTATATTGTATAACACTTGTATAATTTGTATATGAGCTTTGTAAATAATACTTTTGTAAAATTTGTTGTAAAATAGAAGGTTTACCAAAAAAAGGCTTCTTTTTACTCTTGCATATCATTCTTGCATTCAAAAAATGTGTCTTGCACTTCATTTATCTACATTGCATGTCATTTACATCCCATATGCATATCTAGCATATGCTAAGTGAAAAGTTAGTGGGTTCTGAATTAAGTGATGAATAGATGTCGACGATGGATTTGATTTGACCTTAATCTGCCTAATTTCAGAGGAACCTTATAGGAACTCGAGTTAAGATTTTTCAGGTTGAGCGACTTAATTCTATGAGTTTGCAAGTCTATGTTCACATGTCATCTCGATTGGTCTAAGTAGAATATTTCGTACACATGCATGATTCTTTTAGACAAGACCTAACTTGGACAAGCACCATGCATGTAGCTCTTCACTGATGAGGTGGTGAGGAGGTATAATCCTTTGGCTTGGAGTAGCACACAGGTGGAAACATTCGTCCTCCTCTAGAGAGGGTAGTGCATCTCAACCTAGTCTAGTGGCATCAACGTCTAACGACAGGATGCTGTGGGTTGCAATAATGCTTCAAAAGAGGGATAGTCTACTGGATCAAGAAGAAAAACTCTTGATGTACATGTTGCACCTTGTATATAGTCCAGAAAAAAAGAAGAAAAAAAGAGAGAACTCAAAAAAAGTGGACAGGCCTGATTGAAAATAAAATGCCTGCTCGAGTATGTATATTTGCAAGGCATATGCTTTAAAATCTCATACCAAGGAAGCCTGCAGCTGGAGACTTGGCTACACTGGTCAAGCTCCACGGATATGTGACTACATTAGTTACAGTCCATTCTCGTCTCCACCCCCTCTTCTTGAGTTGGTCGCACTTGAACTTAGAAGGGAATACCCCGCTCCTCGAGGAAAAAGTTGCTAGATAGGGGAATTAGAGTTACCATATTAGAGGAGGTTGGTTCTTTGTCATTTCTGATGTGGAGAGTTATATTCCACACAGTACAAGAAAGATTCATAGTCATCAAACTTTGCGTATGAGGATTTGTTCTGACCTGAATATTGAGAGGACTTGAATAAAAGACTTGTGGAACTTAAAGGCTGTTAGGTCTTAAATTCAATTCCCAATAAGGTTCCTCCACACTATTCCATTTTCACCTTTTGTTCATGACCATGGTATGGGATCCAAAATCATTTCACTTTTGCATTTCATTTTAGTTGCTCAGGGACGAGAAAGGTTTAAGAATAGGGGTTGATGAATCTATGATTCATCACTCTAACAGCTGAAAATAGAGCTTCGTTCTCCATCAATTAGCTGCATATTTTCATTTATTGTGCATATTTGCATTCATGCATTTAGAATTAATGTTTGCATTTTAGCACTCATATTTGCATTAAATAAGAAGCCTAATTCACTTGTTCATAATCATATGCATATTATCATATTTCTCCTATTTTTATCTATTTTATACTAATTCTAAATCCAATAAAATCAACTCTATATTGTATATATTACTAACACTAGTAAAGGAAAAATATAAAAAAATACTGACTTGTAAAATTGTCCAATAAAACCCAAATCCAAGTATGAGACTAAGAACTTTAAAACGCACATATCTCTCTTATATCCGATTTAGGTCTACTCACTTTTAAAGTAATATACATTCAAAGACCTTCAAAACAAGACTAATTTCATAACAATTGGAGTTCGTATGTGAAACTTGGGTTTTGGGCCCCTATTGTATATTGTACATATTGACCAAAATAGCTTTCAGTTTTATCTTTTTATTTTCTTAATTATTAAAAATCCAAAAAAATAGATTAAGTGTAAATATTTCTTTCATATTTTCTCTAACTTTATTTTAGTTTTTCTCTTATTTAAAAATGACAAAAAATGCAAAAGATAAAAATTTGGTATTTTATAGATATAAGATACTGCCCAAAAATACACTTTGTACATATGATTTATTTTGATTTTCAATCCTTAACAAAAGATCTTGTCGAGATGAGCAACTTTTGTGTTGACCACTTTTTGATTTGACCCCTTTTGTTATTCCGTTTTGTTTTTTAGTTACATTTAATTTGTGATTTTTCTAGGAGCGACACGTGGCAGCTCCTAGAGGTGCCACATGTCACCCCATTTTTATTCATTTAATTATTTATTTTGTTATTTTTTACTTTATTTATTTATTATTCTATTTATTTTATCTTATTTATTATTATTATTAATAATTTTTATTTCACCGCCACGTGGTTGCTCCCTTGCGCGCCATGTGACCTCTCTCTTTCCTTCCCCATTCTCGTGCCCGACCTTCCTCCCCCACGCTTTACCCGCTTCCTGCGACGGTGCGCAACTGCCATGAATGTAACCGTCGCACCTCGCCACCACCCCCGCTTCTCGCGGCAACCTCTCCTACTCCATCTCCACCCTCTCACCGTTATAACCACCTTCACATCTCTCTCTCCCACGTGACTCGCCCTTTCGCCTCGTGCAGTTTGCAGCGGTAACATTCTCCCTCTGTAGGACCCGTTCACGCATCCACACCCGCACCCTCTTCCTTCTCTCGTAACCTCCTACGATCCCCTCCCATCTTAACCACTTCCCGTATGACCCGCGCCTCCACATTTCCCTCTCTTCCTCCCACGCCACCACACATTCTGGCATCTAGTTCAACCGCCCATAAAGGGGCCCGTTCTGCCCCCATCGAAATCCATCTACCTTTCTAAGAGAAGAACTCCAGCTCCACCCAAGGTCAGAGGTGACAACTCCCCCTTGACGTTAAGCGACGACGAGACCACACACCTTCTTTGGCGAGATCAGCTGGCTCTTGATCACCATTGCAGCGAAATTATTTCTGTTGCTTGAGCCTCCCGTGCGACCGTCCACGGTTGGAGGCGACGACCATTGGAGCTTGAAGCTTTGAGCTCCAACATCCTCAGACGAATCCCTCAGGTATACTCTCTTTCCCTCTTCTTCCTCTCTACTTCCTCTTCCTTCTTCCACTTCTGCTTCTTCACCTTCCGATATCCACTTCCTACATCCGACTTATCTGCTCGCCTACACACTGTCGCAACCCTCTCCGCCAACCCGCGAGCACCGCCTCAGCCGGAGGTGGATCTCTCTCCCTTCATTCGCCCTTCGTTTACTGCCTTGACAGTGAGCCCACGCGTCGCTTTCAACTGCGCGATAGCACTACTGGATGCCAATTTCCTCCGCTGCTACGCACCGCCCTCGCCATCGCCTAGATCGGCTGCACCGCCATTGAACTCTGTCTAGTCACCATCGTAGGTCGTGTGTCGACTGGTCAATCTCATCGCATCTAGCCCGCAACACCTAGCCATGTGTCGCCTGAGCGAGGTGGAGGATATGGGATAATCCTCAACCACTCCACGGAAGCATGAGCATTGTATCGAATACGACGAGGAACGACTAGTCAGACTAGTTGTTCTATGCAGCGGAAATTAAAATTTTTCATGCGACGAAATCACATGATCCAATAACATTTCTTGAATCGTTTCATCTAAACTGCAAATAAGTAATAGGATTACTCTTGAAGCGTGGTTGCGATCGAGTCTCTAAACAAAGAGACCTCCTGTCTCAAGCCCAATCTGACGGAGGAGACGCTTGCGAGCGTGTTGATGACACACATGCTTCTCGCAATCCATGTTGATGACCAAGCAGCGTATCTCCTGATCTTGACACACGATATCCGACGTCTTCTTCACGAGCGAGGCGCACCGAAGGAGACGGAGATCCACGAGCAAACGATCAGGCAACATAACTACAATGTTTGTGGCGATGGAGTCTCCCTCTAGGGCATCCATGATGGACAGCTATATGAGAGGGAGAAAGAGAGTAGGCGTGTAGAGAGAGAAAGAGAGAGAGAGACTTATGTTCTCAAAGTGTAAAGAAGAGCAAAGGGATGCCTCTCCTTTTATAATATTTTGGGATCCATGGATCTCAATCCATGGGCAACACAAAATCAATGGCTTACATTGATTTGTGTTTCTTTTATTGGCTAAGATTTGTGTTGGTAAAAACCAACAACAATTAATTTAATATAGATTAAATATATATATATTGATAAATCAATATGATTTAATCCCAAATTAAATCAATCAAGCATGGAGATTATGTAATGAAGATTGCCTACTTCCATAATATGGGATTTGGTGGCAATCTCATGTTATCTCGTGATATCTCATGAGATTATATTATTCCATGAAAATCTCCAAGATTTACAACAACATTTGTTGTAAATTATTCAACAAAAATAATTCATAATTATTTTGTGAATATTGCAATCTTGCCATTGGAAAATTATGAATCACATTCATAATCCAAAATAAAATGTAAATTACATTTTCAATATAATGTCCAATGTGAATCCAATTCACATTAACATTAAATCAACAAATGTAAATTATAAATAGCTCTCTCTTATATATTATAAATCATATTTATAATATATATGATTAATATGGATAGTGATATCCACATTATTCATATCCATGATAATTAAATCACATTTAATCATCTTGGATCTCTATTCTCATGTTCCCGAATAATATGAATCACATTCACATTATTCACATCTTTGATAATTAATTCACATTTATTTATCTAAGATAACTCTCTTTATAATATGAATCAAATTCATATTATTCATGATAATTAAATCACATTTAATTATCCATTTTCTTAATGCTCGGATACTTATATCAACAATGAAATTATCCTGATCTCTTTCAAGGATAATGCGCTTTCTCCGCGAATACTTGGTGATAAGGACATGGCGATTGTATTGTAACACGTATAGTGACTTGTATATAGAGATCAAATCTCAAATCCAGATCTCGGGCCTCCCATAGATGCTTTATTAAATAAAGACTGCAAATCTAATCTTCTCATTGCATCTGAATCATATTCAGATCAATGTCCAACATTTGGACTAAGATCGGATTACTTCTCTACGGAGAGGAGTCACTAAAATCCAGACCCGTTTCATCACTCCCTAGGAATGGAAGCGTCATGGTTATACAACCATTTATGATCACATCACCCTCAGGTATTCCCAATACCTGTACATCCTGCATACTGGATGACTCAGAATAAACCTGAAGTATAAGATCAATTTTACACTGTATACTTCGGGGTTTTATCATTAGGTTTCTCATTCGATCATTGGGAGTTGGTATCGATCATATACTTTCCAAAAGCATATATCATACCTAGGTCTTGATCATATACTTTCCAAAAGTATATATCAAACCTACAAATTCAGTCAAGCTTCCAAAGCGAGACGACCGTGCACGGAATTTGATCCTTCCCAATATCTCATGAGTGAGCTCATGTCTTCCGGTTCAGTAACTGAACCTGTATGATCCCTTTGAGAGATCATATTACTCATATGACCTTGCATGCACACCAGCGCGCCGGTGTATAGACCTTGATTAAGTCATCAACCTATTGGTCTGCCAAATGTACATACTCAGACATATAGTAACACAACTGTCTCCGGTCAGAGGATACGTGCCTATATCATGATAGCATACGATATAGGATTTGGTTATGTCGATCTCGTTAAGTCAACTCTTTGACCTAACTAATCTGACACTTCCGAATCTCTATTCATATACAGAGGACCTGCATCAAGAGGTCGGCCAGATATCAGCCTAACTAAGAAAGGATTGCCATCTCCTACTCGGGCTGGAGATCATCTCTTAACAATCATTTGACAGTGCTTGATGAGTCCTCAATCTAACTCTTTAGATGTTCATCCAAGCACCAGCCTCTATGATTCAATATTTGAATCAACAGCTGTATGATCATCAAGATGGCCATGGTACATAACCCTAATTGTAATAAGGGACCTATTATGCAAATTGGTTATTCTTCATTTCAGATCAGGGAATGATATTTGCAATAACATTTATTGCATAATGGCTTGCCTTGGGCTCGCATATCCAACAATCTCCCACTAGCCCAAAGAGCCATTAATGGGCTAATCATTTAAACCCACACTCATGTGACAATCATATGCTATTTAGAAAATAGCTAGGTAAGATGATTAGTCACTCTGTTCCCAAGAGACTATGCCAAGTCTTTTTACGGCACTTGCATATCTCCTAGTGACAGTGTTCGCTTCCAATGCAAATATTGCATCTTATGCAACCAATACTCAACATTGTTAGTTAAAGTGTTGTTGACACTATAACTCAATAATCATTTAACCAGTATTTAATATCTATCATCCTTATTAGAATATCCTTAATTCTGAAGATCTCTATATCTCTATCTCCTAAGGTATCCGTAGTTAAGACCTTTTAGGTCACTATCTATAAAGTCTTAATTTCTTGAAGATAAGACTTTGAGATCACTATCTCAAAAGTTTTGCCTTCTATGAAGATATCATTATTACTACAATCAAGTGTTTTATCACCATAGTAGGATTAGCAACAGTTTACTACTCCCACTGCATGGTAGACATCTGGCTTTTGTACACATCTAGCATACACCCGGCTTCTCGGAACTGATGCACAAGGGCAAGCAGTTTTAGCATTCACATCCTCAACTCTTTGAGGTGCTATCCCTTTAGATAGGTCAGTACCATATCTTGAGGAAAAGAAGCCTTTCTTGGAATTTTCCAAAAAATGTCCAAGGTATACTATTAATGTGACAGTCCCAATACCCTCTTCTCTTTGCTTCTGAACAACTTCAGAACTAAGATTTAAGAGATATTCTTGAGATCATATCTTGAGGTATGGAACAACCAGATTATAAAACACTTATTATTATTATCCTTATATCATTCTAAATGATTAGGATTGACGATTCGCTAAATACGGTGTTTAATTTGGTCACGTTGTAATACGTGTACTTAGCGATTCAGTCAGAACCGAGAGAAGATCTCCGTGAAGAGTGTCTCGGCTTAATTTATATCCCGGGCAAGTCCGGGGTCGAACTCAGGGAGGCAAAGGAACAACTTGGGTTTAATTTGCAAATTTAAGATCTAGATATCCAAACGGTATTTTTTTAGATTTTTTATGCAAAAAACCAAAGCAAATGCAAATGCGGCGGAATTAATACACTAAGAGAGCATACAACTTAGCCAAATTAATTTGAATAAAAAAAATAAGTCCAATTTAGCAAAGTTATATTTTTCCTAGAGTCTTAATCCAGAGATGAATGCAAGGTACTTTTTTTTGGAATTTTATGGGTTAAAATGCAACAATGAAAAATGCACACTTTTTAAGGGTCTTTTTGCAATTTATCACACAAACAGTAAGCAAAAATTATGAAAAAATTACTGGAACTAAAACATGATGCAAGGAGACTACAATAATTTTTTTGGATTTTTCTGACAAATTATGAATTTTTTATGAATTTTTTAGTGAAAACAGAGTGAAAATGAGTAATTAATTCCCAATTAATCCACATTATCAACTTAGTCCAAGAGAAAATTATTTCAAAAAGATATTTAGATAAGAAATCCAGGAGAGTTGAAATTTTGTAAAAATGATTTATGTGGATTTAATAAAAAATCAAATACTAAAAACATTCTACAATTTATTTTGGCACAATACATATCCATTTTTGATGAAATTTGAACAATAAGTTCATCACATATCAAGGCATCTTATGTAATTTTGTGGAATTTTTAGAGCAACCGCTTGTGAGATATTAATTTAATGGCACAGAATGGGTAAACTATGCAAAATTTCAGTTAAACAATTATAATTAATTACCCATGTAACATAAAAATCTAAATAAATACTCAAAACGTACACAATTAGTTGCTCAACACAGTGGTACTTTTCATTGAATAAAAAGATGCAAGATAGATGTCCAAATTAACAAGAGAACACAGGGGTGTCTGTGCAAATTAGAAAACAATATATACAATGCAACTTATTTACAAGGACTTGTTTGTAATATTAGAAACATGAAATATAAGACATGCAATTTTTACAAATAAAAAAAATGAAAGAAAAGAGACCTTTCTTCAACCTTTCTCTTCGCAGGTGGAAAGAACCCAACGGCAGGGAGGTCGGCGGCGGCCGCGCGCGGGTGATGGCGACGGCGGCACGGAGGAGGGGCGGTTGTGGAGGCGGTGCGCTGGGAGTGGCGGGTCTGGAGGAGTTGGGGCCGCGCGGGGGCGCGGCTGGAGATAGCCGCTGGCCGCGGCTGGAGATAGCCGCTGGCCGCGGCTGGGGTGGCGGCGCCGAAGAAGGCCGGCTGCGGGCGTTGGTCGGCGTAGGGGCGCGGGGCGGCGCCGCCTTGCTGCTCAAGGAGGAGGGAGAGGGGCGGTCGGCGCCCGTCTTGAAGGTGGGGGCGGCGGCGGCCTGTTCACGCTGCTGCTCCCTTTTTTTGATTTTTTTATATTTTTTTTAACTGCTGTAATAAGGATTTTTTTTTGTTTTAAATTTTTTTATCTTTTTTAAATTTTCTTTTAGACAGGAAATATGTAGACAAAA
This sequence comes from Ottelia alismoides, assembly GCA_037367405.1. Lineage (NCBI taxonomy): Eukaryota > Viridiplantae > Streptophyta > Magnoliopsida > Alismatales > Hydrocharitaceae > Ottelia > Ottelia alismoides. Next base: position 752,848 of record JAZKJV010006766.1, read on the forward strand.
AGGAAAGGGGGGGGGATTGATAGTGAGATTATGGTGATGAAGATGGATAAACAAATTATGGATGATGGGTGGTGATATGATGTGGTAAATAAAAAAATGCAAAACTAACAAGATGATAAAAAGTGAGACGAAAAATTACCTACGGTGGAGAAAGTCGCCTATGATGTGCTCGTGAGAGCACGGTCTTCGCTCGAATCGCCGGCGCGCGATGAGCTCGAGCAGCGCGCGGTTGCGGCTGCGATGTTGGCCAAAAAGCCAACGGATCACACCGGAGAGAGGGCCGTCGTCGCTCGACCGCGGTTGCGTCGCTGTCACCGATTCAACTCAGGGAACTAGGCTCTCCTCACATAAAGATGGATCAAAGGCAAAAATGAGGAGAATGGCATGTATATAAAGAAGAAGAAAAATGGAAGTTAGAATTAAGATGGAGTGGGATGGAGGTTAATAAAATGGTGGAGTTGAATTAGAAGTTAGAAAATATGGTGGAGTAATGGAGTTGAATGGTGGTTATTGTAGAGAATGTAAAATAATTAAATAAATAAAATGAAATAAAGTTATCTACTTTAATTGCAAAAGAATAAAATAGATAGTGGACAATTTACAAGGGAAGACAAACAACATGTACACATTTTTTTTACTTTTCTAATATGTAATTTTTTTGTCTTTTTAATAAGAGATATTTACAACGGAAAAATACAATAAAATAATATAAATAAAATACAACACAAGCATGATATTTTTGTATTTTTAATAATTAAGAAAGATAAAATAAAAATTAAAGAAAGAATGCGTATATACAAGGTATACAATGTACATCTAGGTCCCAAAACCCAACTTTTGCAAACGAGCTCCGATTTTAATGAAACCACTTCCGTTGGATAGATAATTTTCTAACTTGAACTTTAAAAGTGAGTTTGGTGAATTTGGAGTTCATAAGGAGCGGGAATTTAGCTTGGAAGTTGGTCTTTACGGCTTTTTCCCATTGGGATCTAGGAGCATTTATTTGAGATATAATTTGTTTTGTATTTTTGTATTTTTATGTACATTATTATAAACAAGTTAGAGAAAGAATTAGGCAAAAAGGAGTTGAAATGAAATTATTAAAAATATATGAAGTTTTGAGTTATTTACAAGTATAAAACTCCTTTATTTTTGCGGCTTTTTATGTGTAATTTATTTTGTACAATCTAATATACAATAATTAGTGTGTTTTATTTACAAGAGTAATTTTGTTAATTTATGTATTTTATGGACATTTATTAGGGAATTTTACTTGGGGATTTTGCTAAGATCAAGATATTAAGATGATGAATCGTGGATTCATCACCCCCCTATACTTAAACTTTGCTAGTCCTCGAGCAAATAAGGAATGAATAAGTTGGGTTAACCCCTGACTGTGCATGTGAATACAAGACTTGATTCGTTCAAGAACTCTCGGTTTTAGAGATCCTAAAATTCTAAGCTGAACCAAGCTCTAGTCAAAAGGTACCCAATTCCCCTAATCATCAGACTCTCTTTGTATACATATATATAAGGGATATGACTTTAAGTGTTGACCGCAGTTACAAGAGTAGAGTCACAACGTCACCCAAGGTTCCAGTCCAAGAGACTCTCCTATGGACCCGATCCTCAACACTAGGGAATAAATTATTTCTTGCATCCAATCCACCGTCTCTTTAGTTGTCAGACTTAAAAGTGTAGATGGAAGGCCAGTTGATGGAGGGCATAGGATTGTGTCATTTCTTCTCTCCCTCTCATTGGAACAAGGATCCTCTCGAGTGCCTTATTACGCAACACATTTTTTTTGGTGTTGATCAGTGCGTCCGTCAAGAGAAGTTGGAGCCGTCTGCACTTGTTTTCCTGGGAGTACACCGGGGTGTGCCTTTTTTGAGTACCTATCGTACCTTCTACACCCAGACTTGTAGCATTTACGATGCAGAGCCCCTTTTTGGTGCAAGCCCGACTCCTGGTCCTAATAGCGGTGGTCCAAGTGGACACTTTGAAATGGTTGGGAGCGCTCGCCTTTGGTGGAAGCTCTTTTGATAATTGACTTTGTGGAAAGAGCTTTTCTTTGACATTTCATTGCTTTGGAGTATTTGTGGCTAGCTCCACTGCTTTTACCAAGAGTTGGCGCACACTGATCAACATTTTTTTTTATTTTATCACACCCTGGCACATAGGTAAATATCAAGAGATAGTACAAGAACCATGTTCTCATACTGGCTAAAGATGCTGACACTCAGGTTTCATGAAGCCTTCATTGATTTTATCCCATCCTCGAGCATCATCAAATCAAGTCCAAACTCAAATCCCTCATCCCAGTTCCTCAAGTGAAATTTCAACTCATCTCATCATAACTGCAGTCGTGTATGTGAGGTGCTGATCATATTCTTTAAGGTAGAGACTAAGCATGCAATGTAGCACACACATCTTTCAAACTAAGGAAATGCGAATAATTAAGTCCAAGACCCTAATGACTAAGGCTGGTTAACTCAAAATCTCAAGACCTCATAAACCAAGTGTTCTTGAACATCACTAGTCTTGTGTGAAAGTGAATTGTGTCAGGGATTAAACCAACTTATTAGTTAGTTTTTTTTGTTTTTGTTTTTGTTTTTGTTTTTTTAAAGTTTTTTTATGAATGTTTTTTGTTGTTTGTTTTTTTTTTAAGTTTTAGAAAAAGTTTTTTTTAAGTTTTAGAAAAAGTTTTTTTTTGTTTTGTTTTTTTTAAAGAAAAAGTTTTTTTTTCAAAAAGGATTTTTTTGTGTTTTTTTTGTTTTGACAAACAAAGGCAAAGAAGTTTTTTTTTGTTAGAAAAGTTTTGCTTCTTTTTTTTTCAAGAGTTCTTTTTGAAAAAGATAGGTAAATAAGAAAAGACTTTTTTTTGTTTTTTTATTATTTTTTTTACCCACCCCATAATTATTGTATAATATATAAAAAATACGTGAAAGTACGAGGTATGTGTAAAGTATATATGTAATATATACACGCCCCCCTATACTTAGCTTGTGCTATGTCCTCATGGCACTAGGTGACAAAAAGACATAGCTCGTACTAAGCGTAGGAAAGCTAAAATAATAGAAAGTATAGAAGTCGATCCGCCCCCCCTATACTTAGGCTCTGGACTACCTAAGTGTAGAAGAAGAGCAAAAATGGGGCGGACGAGGTCAAGAGGAGAAATGATGAGTAAATACACATGGCGGGCATCGGTCCCCCCTATACTTAGGCTTTGGTCAGCCTAAGTATAGGACAAGAGTAAGTGTGAGAACCGACGTGATCTCGAGAATATACAAAGAAGGGAGAATATGCACAAGAGTGATTGAATCTTCTAAGATGTTGAATCTTGATGCTGAATCTTCATGAAGAGTAATAAGATGTATCTGCTCTGTGCTCACTCTGTATGAAGTTGATGACCTCGACTTGGACTAACTGCTCTTTGGAATCAACAAAATGCTTCAACAGTTGTCCATTCACCACATGAGATTGTGCACCATCTGTGAGATCAGCTATCTCTACACCTCCATTCTCGTGCACTTTCTTAACCACAAAGGGACCCGTCCATTTAGATTTGAGCTTCCCATGGAACATCTTCAACCTGGCATTGAACAACCATACCTTTTGTCCAGGGACAAAGTCTTTGCACCTAATGTGCTGATCATGCCATCTCTTTACTTTGTCCTTATAAATCAAACTGTTGTCATATGCCCTGTTTCGGATTTCCACAAGCTCGTTCAAGTTCAAGTCTCGGCAAAGCTTCCCTAGGTGACAACTCCAATTAATCTTCTTAATTGCCCATTCGGATTTATGAATCAATTCTGCGGGCAAATGGCATGGCTTGCCATAGATCATTCTAAATGGTGAAGTACCCAATGGTGTCTTGTAGGCTGTCCTATAGGCCCACAGAACTTGGTCCAAGAGCTGAGACCAGTTCTTCCTATCGGGACGAACCAATTTCTGCAAAATACTCTTCACCTCTCTGTTCGAAACCTCTGCCATACCGTTGGACTGTGGGTGGTAAGGACTAGTAACTCTATGATCAAATCCATAGTCCTTAGCTAAAGATCTCATATCTCGATTCACAAAGTGGCTACCCCCATCAGATATCAAAACTTTTGGCACCCCGAACCTAGCAATAATATGATCTCTCACAAACTTACAAACAGTTTTGTTGTCTGCGGTTCGGGTTGGGATAGCCTCCACCCACCTGGATAAATAATCAACCGCCAACAAAATGTACTCATGTCCTTGGCTGTTGGGAAAGGGACCCATAAAATCTATGCCCCATGCATCAAAAACATCACAAATAATCATCGGTTGCATGGGCATCTCATCTCTCTGTCCAACTGTCCCTCCCATCCTTTGACAAATCGGACACGACCGTACAAAATCAATGGCATCTCTAAACAAGGTCGGCCAATACAATCCACATTGAAGTACTTTGTGAGCGGTTCTCTTTCCCGAATGGTGTCCTCCAGCCTCAAGTGAATGACAATATGTGAGGACATTCTGGTATTCCTCCCGAGGAATACACCTTCTCCAAACACAATCCGGTCCTTCGAAGAAAAGGAAAGGATCGTCCTAGTGGTATCTCCTCGAATCCGACTTCAGTCGATCAATGCTGCTCCTAGTCCAGCCATGGGGAACATGCTTGGAGACAAGATAGTTCACCATGTTGGCATACCACGGGAGGGAGTCAATAACACAAATTGACTCATCTGGGAAGGTCTCTCTAATCCGCTCATGATCAGGAGAATCCTTAAGTTCAATCCGAGAAAGGTGATCAGCCACAACATTCTTCACTCCAGGTTTATTTTTAATCTCCAAATCAAATTCCTGGAGGAGTAAAATCCACCTAAGAAGACGCGCCTTCGCGTCCTTCTTTTCCATTAAGTATCGAATGGCTGTGTGATCAGTATAAATTGTCACCTTAGAGCCCAAAATATATGATCTGAACTTCTCGAGGGCCCATACTACCGCGAGCATTTCCTTTTCAGTCACTGTATAATTTTTCTGTGTAGGATCTAAAACTTTGCTCGCATAGTGAATCGCAAACGGAATCCCCTCTCGCCGTTGTCCTAACACAGCTCCTATAGCAAAATCTGAAGCGTCAGTCATGATCTCAAAGGGGAGAGACCAGTCAGGAGCTTGCAGGATTGGCGAGGCACAAATCTTCCTCTTCAAGAGCTCAAAGGCCTCCAGACACCTGTGATCTACAACGAACTCTATGTCTTTCCCTAAGAGCTCAGTCAGTGGGCGGGCGATCTTTGAAAAATCTTGAATGAATCTCCTATAGAATCCAACATGCCCTAAGAATGACCGCACTGACTTCACGTTGGTAGGTGGATCGAGTTTCTGGATCACCTCCACCTTGGCAGGGTCAACCTCCATTCCCCTTTTGGAGATGACATGCCCCAACACGATACCCTCCGTCACCATAAAGTGACTCTTCTCCCAGGAGAGTACCAGATTCGCCTCTCTACACCTCGTGAGGACTCGGTCCAAGTGTGCTAAACATGTATCAAAAGAATCACCATGGACCGAGAAGTCATCCATGAATACTTCCAGGAAATCTCCCACCATCTCGGCAAATATGGCTATCATGCACCGCTGAAATGTGCCCGGGGCATTGCAAAGCCCGAATGGCATGCGCCTGAAAGCATAAGTACCGAATGGACATGTGAATGTGGTCTTTTCCTGGTCCTCAGGGGCTATGGCCACCTGGTTATAGCCTGAGTACCCGTCAAGAAAACAGAAGAACTCTTTCCCTGCGAGTCTCTCCAAGATCTGATCAATAAAAGGCAAGGGAAAGTGATCTTTCTTGGTCGCAGCATTCAGGCGCCTGTAGTCGACACAGACGCGCCACGATGTGGGTATCCGTGTCGCGATCTCTACCCCCTCCTCGTTGGTGACCATCTGAATTCCCGACTTCTTCGGGACAACATGAAGTGGGGCCACCCACTTGGAGTCAGAAATAGGATATATAAACCCTGCTTTGCACCATTTCTCAATTTCATTCTTCACCACTTCCCGTAGATTGGGGTTAAGTCTCCTCTGAAACTCACGGGAAGGTCTCACGTTATCCTCAGTAAAAATGTGGTGCGAGCAGAGAGCGGGGTTGATGCCCACGAGATCCGACACTGTCCAGCCTATTGCTTTGCGGTTCCTCTCTAAGACTTCTAACAACCTAGACTCCTGCTCTAAAGTCAAGTCTGAGCTAATGATGACAGGATATCTCTCTTTGGGTCCCACAAGAAAGGCATACTTAAGTGTAGGAGGTAGTGATTTCAGTTCTGGCAATGTGGTATCATCAAGCAGATCTGGCTGAACTGAATCTGAATCTGGTTCCGTGCTGCATGAAGGTGGGCTAAGCTGAGTAGTACTCGCCACCAAATCAGAAGTATCGGGAGTCGGATCGTCAAAAGTATCCAAACAGTCGGCAAAAGCCACGTCCGACTCGTCATCTATGTCCCATGATTGTTCCGAAGAGGATGGAACTGACAGATCCGGTTGGATCTCTATGTCATCATGAGAATAGGTTGATGCATCTCTAACAAGATCAGACAACACCTGGCAAACTGCATCATGCACTATATCCTCTCCAGATGAAAGGGTCTCGCTCTGTCCTGAAGGAATCTGTCCCCAAATCCCAACAATGCTAATCATACTGCAATCTGCCTCTGAAGATGAGTACTCTGTACTACTCTCTGAATCAGGTCGCTGACACTTGGTTTACTTCATCTCAAGGTTCACTTCTCCGCCTGGAGAACGGAACTTCATCATTCCCGTACCATAATCGAAAGCTGTGCCTGCGGTCCTAAGGAAGGGTCACCCGAGAATGATCTGAGATTCTCTCCAATGATTGGGGGTCTCCATGTCCAAGACTGTGAAGTCCACCTGATAGTTCTGGCCCTCAATTGAGATAACGACGTTCTTCACTTCTCCCTTAGGTCTCTTCACTGAACGATCTGCAAATTGGAGTAAAGCTCTAGTTTTGCGAAGTGGTCCCAACTCCAATTTCTGATATAAGGCTAAGGGAAGTAAGTTGATCGAAGAACCGTTATCTAAGAGTGTGCGTGCAAACGCAATGTCGTCAATACGACTCTCCACATAGTGAGCACCCATGTCTCTCTTTTTCTTTGGCAAAGTCTGATTCTTGAGACAATAGGTTGTGGCTACTGATAAGACATGTGTCTTTATATTTCGGTTATCTTTCTTCCTGCTAACCCTTGTAGGTGTGCATCTCACCTTAAGGTATTTTTGGAAGGCAGGATGGTTAGCCACATATTCATCAAATGGCACCTTAACTGTGATGTTTTCTTTGCAAAACCGTGCCATGTCGAGGTCATCTTTCTGAATTTTTTTGATGCGCTTTCCTGCCGTAAGAGCACGGGGGAAAGGGATTGAAGCTAGGGAAACAGAGGATGAAGAATCTGAATCATGAACTGAAAGATCATTCTTTGCATTAACGGAAACAGAGTTCTTCATACAAGAATCTTTTTGATGCAACATGGACTCAAAGTCTAAACTATCTACTATAGGTTGTGGAATAGAAGCTGGAGTGGTATCCACCACAACCGGAGATGCAATGTCCTCCGTAGACTCAAAAGAATATCCATGCTGACGATGCTGCATACGTGCTCTCCTCCTCCTCTCGGCTCCCTGAGTAGAAATCCTCGAATGATGCTGATGGGGCTCTGAAATATGATGCCTCTCCTCCTCGTCCTCTGAAGACTCCTCAGGTAGAGCTCCAGAGATGCCCCTCCTCATGTCCCTCGCCCGGTCAGGTACGACCACGGTCCTTCCGCTCCTGAGTGACATGTGGTTAGCCTCGTCACACGAAAGAATCTCATGTTCAGATTTAGGAGATGCTGAATAGTATACCTGACCAAAGTGCTGCTGAGAACTAGAACGGTTCAGGCTATTGGGGTTAGCCTGAACTTGGGCTGGGATCGAGGTAGAGGGTGCAGTCTGCTCGTCTCGCCATCTTGACAGGCGGTTGACATCCACCCGTAAGTCCTGAACTTCGTTCCTGTAGGAACGTAGCTCGTCGAGTATCTGCTGCTAAATATCCACGGGACTAGACGATGAAGGAAGTGGATAAGATTGAGAAGAAGAACGGGAAGACTGGCCCTGCTGGCCAGTGTACTGCCTCTGCTGCTGCTGCTGGGGTTGCGGGCCCTGCTGGCCCATCTGGTAATGGCCATGTCGGCCATACTGCTGGTACTGCTGCCTCTGCTGCTGGGGTGGATGGAATCCAGGGCTCTGCTGTGACGGAGGTGGTGCGGAGGTGAATGCGGTGTTGTGAAAGGTCGGGGGACGCTGATAGGTCTGTCGGTCTCCCGTACTTCCCTGCCTGGAAGGGTCCTGAGTATACCATATCCCATTCACCTCCCAAACTGGTGGAGGCTCCTCCTGGACTGTCTCTGCTACTGGAGGTGGCTGCTGGAAAGAGTGGGTGTAGGATTGGTCCTGCTCCCACGGCTGGGGTTGCCCTGACACCAACTGCTCCTGAACATGATGAACTCGGTATACAGGAGCAGAAGGTGCAGTCACGACGGGTATCTTTATTTTAGATACCTTCTCAGTCAACTCCTCCATCTGTTTTGGAATTTTGGAGACGCTCTGATCTAACTCATCAATCCTCCTGTCGATCCTCTCGACTACAGTAAGCTTGTCAGCAAGAAGTCCCATGCTAGGGATCACAACCTGAGAGAGATCGACTACAACTGATTTTCCCCCTCCAGATGAGAGTGAACTGGGGGATGGTGTATAGGCCATGTTGGCCATCTGTGAGCGGCTAGTTTCAGCCATCTGTTCGAATACCCTCCAGACGGTATCCGCTCCTCGTGATGTATAGCTGCCTCCACAGGCAGCGCTCACTAAACCCTGCATCTCAGGGTTGAGACCAGTAAAGAAGGATTGGACCAAGATATTGTTATCTAATCCATGACAAGGACACTTCTGCAGGATGTCCTTGAATCTTTCCCAAGCATCACAAAAAGCTTCATGGGGTAATTGGGAAAAACTCGTAATGCGCGTCCTCATCATGTTAGTTCTACTCAAAGGGTAGAACTTCTTCAAAAACAGGTCCTTGAACTGGGCATATGTGGTGACGGCGATCCCAAGATTCTTTACCCTGTAATCAGCTTTGCCACCCAAGGCAAATGGAAGGGCTTTGAGCCTAATATAATCCTGGCTAACATTTTGATGTTTGAGGTTAGCACAGATGAGCTCAAAGTCCCTTAGGAATGCATATGGCTCCTCAGAAGCATTCCCATCGAAGTGTGGCAACAGGTTCAGAAAATGCGGCTTCAATTCAAAATCAACCTCGGGTTCGGCCGGACTCAAGTAGTTCCGAATTTGATATTGTCCAGGGTTATACGTCGCATCCATTGGTAGTTGGACCCCAACATTTAACTGTCCCAACTGAGCTCTCAGTAATGCTTGTTGCTGCTCAGATGCAGCTAATCGGGCAAGTATCATTTTCATTGGGTCTTCATGGTTCTTTTCTTCCTCTTCTTTCTTATTCGGCATTTTATTCGAATCTTCTTTATGTCCTGAATCAGCAAGGTTTTCTTGATTAGAAGAGGATTTATGAATCATGATATTCTCACCAAGGTGATGGTCTTCCTCGGTGAGGTAGGAAGAGAGAAAGGGAATGGTTTGAGGGTAACCATCCCGAGAGTGAGTGATCCTGGGCTCAAGAGGGTCATGAGTCCAGGTTGATCCAAGTTGCGCTTGGACCTTTGAAGACATACTTGTTGAAGGGTTCAACGAGAGATTCGCAAAGTCCGAATAAATATCCCCTCAATCAGTCATCTTCGATGTCAAAAGAACCGATTAGATCACGATAATCAACGAGGCGCTAGTTCTACGGTGCACGTGAATGTGCGGAGTGAACTCACACAATTCAAACGCAATTCAAACCCCCAATTTCACCAACTCAACACGTGATGGCCGTAAGAGTTCGGCCGATTTATCTGGTCAATTTTAGTTGGTGAGAATACAATCTTGGAAAGATTAACGAGCTGTTAGGTGCCCGTATTTCCCTACAGACTAGCCCGGTTCTTACGACTAGTTTGACCTACTTTCAGCCAGTATAGGAGTAAGTACGGACCGTATAAATACGGCTACCCATTCCTTGAGGACTAAGGCGTCCTCTAAACCTCCCACTCTGCTAAGGAAGTCCGGACCGTTTACCGGCTACCCGTAAATCCTCACTGAAAAGTAGCTAATCGCCTAAAATGAAAGAACCAGTAGTAAGTAAGAAATCCAGACTTGGCTCTATCCTAGGGTCGTCTCTCTCTCACTTGCAATTTAAACAAACAATGAGGGCTTTCTGCACCCGAGAACAAGGGTTCTTTTTATTCCAATTAATTAGATCGACCTGCTCAATTCAGTCCCAATTTTGGAGTTAGGTTGTCACTTGAAGTTTATGTGAACACACAAGCACGTCTACCGTTCAGTCCCAATTTCCTTTTGACCTTAAGTTGTAAAACAAGATGGGAATCGGAAATCAGAATGCAAACGAGAAACTATGATGCATGCTCAGAAGGAGGTATACTTACAGTGAATCCCAGCACTCTTCATGCGTTATGCAAAACTGAATTTATAAATATTACACTAAATGCATGCAGATCGAGAAAACCACACCTAAACAATATACTATTAGCGGGGAAGAATTGATTAAATTTGAGCTAAGTAGTACGTGTCTATGTGCGTCTCATTATGAATCTTATAAGATAAGTGAATCTTCTAAGATAAGTGTGGCCTAAATTACGATGGGCACAAACAAGTTTGATTCTAAACTACCGTGTGCCTAATCCTTAATTTCGCCACTCAAGTCAAACCCCACCCTCGCCGGAGAGTAAAACAGGCTCGACACACCACAAATAATGTCCAAGTCTTTTTACATGCACAAGCTCTCAAACAAGAGCCGCTAGAAATGAGCAACTACCTAAATAATTACAATAATTTACAAAATTCTATCAAAAATAAATTGCTTTATCCTAGCACTTCAGCAGTCGGCGCTCCTCGCGTCCGTCGACCTCCGATGCACTCCAAGTCCACCGGGCCCTCGCAAGGAAACAAAGATTTATATTAGAGAGATAAACAACAAGATATATACAAAAATATGAAGAGAAATAATTGCAAAAAAAATGGAATAAATACAAGTGGCTCGGGGGTCAGACTACCCGAGTAAATGAAAATCTAAATCTAAATTTTTAAACTAATCCCTAAGCCGTTTGCCTCCCCGGCAACGACGCCATCTGACGATTCGCTAAATATGGTGTTTAATTTGGCCACGTTGTAATACGTGTACTTAGCGATTCAGTCAGAACCGAGAGAAGATCTCCGTGAAGAGTGTCTCGACTTAATTTATATCCCGGGCAAGTCCGGGGTCGAACTCAGGGAGGCAAAGGAACAACTTGGGTTTAATTTGCAAATTTAAGATCTAGATATCCAAACGGTATTTTTTTAGATTTTTTTATGCAAAAAACCAAAGCAAATGCAAATGCGGCGGAATTAATACACTAAGAGAGCATACAACTTAGCCAAATTAATTTGAATAAAAAAAATAAGTCCAATTTAGCAAAGTTATATTTTTCCTAGAGTCTTAATCCAGAGATGAATGCAAGGTACTTTTTTTGGAATTTTATGGGTTAAAATGCAACAATGAAAAATGCACACTTTTTAAGGGTCTTTTTGCAATTTATCACACAAACAGTAAGCAAAAATTATGAAAAAATTACTGGAACTAAAACATGATGCAAGGAGACTACAGTAATTTTTTTGGATTTTTCTGACAAATTATGAATTTTTTTATGAATTTTTTAGTGAAAACAGAGTGAAAATGAGTAATTAATTCCTAATTAATCCACATTATCAACTTAGTCCAAGAGAAAATTATTTCAAAAAGATATTTAGATAAGCAATCCAGGAGAGTTGAAATTTTGTAAAAATGATTTATGTGGATTTAATAAAAAATCAAATACTAAAAACACTCTACAATTTATTTTGGCACAATACATATCCATTTTTGATGAAATTTGAACAGTAAGTTCATCACATATCAAGGCATCATATATAATTTTTGTGGAATTTTTAGAGCAACCGCTTTTGAGATATTAATTTAATGGCACAGAATGGGTAAACTATGCAAAATTTTAGTTAAACAATTATAATTAATTACCCATGTAACATAAAAATCTAAATAAATACTCAAAACGTACACAATTAGTTGCTCAACACAGTGGTACTTTTCATTGAATAAAAAGATGCAAGATAGATGTCCAAATTAACAAGAGAACACAAGGGTGTCTTTGCAAATTAGAAAACAATATATACAATGCAACTTATTTACAAGGACTTGTTTGTAATATTAGAAACATGAAATATAAGACATGCAATTTTTACAAATAAAAAAAATTGAAAGAAAAGAGACCTTTCTTCAACCTTTCTCTTCGCAGGTGGAAAGAACCCAATGGCAGGGAGGTCGGCGGCGGCCGCGCGCGGGTGATGGCGACGGCGGCGCGGAGGAGGGGCGGTTGTGGAGGCGGTGCGCTGGGAGTGGCGGGTCTGGAGGAGTTGGGGCCGCGCGGGGGCGCGGCTGGAGATAGCCGCTGGCCGCGGCTGGGGTGGCGGCGCCGAAGAAGGCCGACTGCGGGCGTTGGTCGGCGTAGGGGCGCGGGGCGGCGCCGCCTTGCTGCTCAAGGAGGAGGGAGAGGGGCGGCCGGCGCCCGTCTTGAAGGTGGGGGCGGCGGCGGCCTGTTCACGCTGCTGCTCCCTTTTTTTTGATTTTTTTATATTTTTTTTAACTGCTGTAATAAGGATTTTTTTGTTTTAATTTTTTTTATCTTTTTTTAATTTTCTTTTAGACAGGAAATATGTAGACAAAAAGGAAAGGGGGGGGATTGATAGTGAGATTATGGTGATGAAGATGAAGATGGATAAACAAATTATGGATGATGGGTGGTGATATGATGTGGTAAATATAAAAAAATGCAAAACTAACAAGATGATAAAAAGTGAGACGAAAAATTACCTACGGTGGAGAAAGTCGCCTATGATGTGCTCGTGAGAGCACGGTCTTCGCTCGAATCGCTGGCGCGCGATGAGCTCGAGCAGCGCGCGGTTGCGGCTGCGATGTTGGCCAAAAAGCCAACGGATCACACCGGAGAGAGGGCCGTCGTCGCTCGACCGCGGTTGCGTCGCTGTCACCGATTCAACTCAGGGAACTAGGCTCTCCTCACATAAAGATGGATCAAAGGCAAAAATGAGGAGAATGGCATGTATATAAAGAAGAAGAAAAATGGAAGTTAGAATTAAGATGGAGTGGGATGGAGGTTAATAAAATGGTGGAGTTGAATTAGAAGTTAGAAAATATGGTGGAGTAATGGAGTTGAATGGTGGTTATTGTAGAGAATGTAAAATAATTAAATAAATAAAATGAAATAAAGTTATCTACTTTAATTGCAAAAGAATAAAATAGATAGTGGACAATTTACAAGGGAAGACAAACAACATGTACACATTTTTTTTACTTTTCTAATATGTAATTTTTTTGTCTTTTTAATAAGAGATATTTACAACGGAAAAATACAATAAAATAATATAAATAAAATACAACACAAGCATGATATTTTTGTATTTTTAATAATTAAGAAAGATAAAATAAAAATTAAAGAAAGAATGCGTATATACAAGGTATACAATGTACATCTAGGTCCCAAAACCCAACTTTTGCAAACGAGCTCCGATTTTAATGAAACCACTTCCGTTGGATAGATAATTTTCTGTGAGTTTGGTGAATTTGGAGTTCATAAGGAGCGGGAATTTAGCTTGGAAGTTGGTCTTTACGGCTTTTTCCCATTGGGATCTAGGAGCATTTATTTGAGATATAATTTGTTTTGTATTTTTGTATTTTTATGTACATTATTATAAACAAGTTAGAGAAAGAATTAGGCAAAAAGGAGTTGAAATGAAATTATTAAAAATATATGAAGTTTTGAGTTATTTACAAGTATAAAACTCCTTTATTTTTGCGGCTTTTTATGTGTAATTTATTTTGTACAATCTAATATACAATAATTAGCGTGTTTTATTTACAAGAGTAATTTTGTTAATTTATGTATTTTATGGATATTTATTAGGGAATTTTACTTGGGGATTTTGCTAAGATCAAGATATTAAGATGATGAATCGTGGATTCATCAAGGATATTATCTACATTCACGATGAACACAATGGCACTCCCACTAAGCTTCACACGGTTCATCAAGATTCTATCTGAAATCATAACATTTATAATTTCATCAAATCTTATGTTCCAACTACAAGAATCTTATTTGAGTCCAAAGATGGAAGTCCTTAGCTTGCATAACTTGCTTTCCTCAACCATGAAGCCCTGAGGCTACTTCATGTGAATATCCTCAAAGAGGTATTCATGGAGGAATGCAATCTTGACTCACATCTTGAAGATGCCATAGCCAAGTTGTGTAGCTAGGGTTAGCTATATTCTGATGGGTTTCAAGTGTGGTCACTGAAGAGCAAGTCTCATCGCAAGCGATGTCTTCTCTTCGGTGTGCAGCTCATGGCTATGAATCGTGCTTTGAAGGTCTCTACCTTCTTATCAGGTTCCCTCTTTCTATTGAAGATCCATTTACACCTCAATGGGTCTTACCCATATAGGCGGATCCTCGAGGGTCCATATACAACACTTGTATATGAAGTCTACTTTAGACTTTATTTCTAACATCCATCTTTCTATGCTATGATCTTAAGAAGTTTCATCACATGAAGTTAGATCATGTCAGATTTAACTGACACATGGAATCCATCCTCAAACTCATTTGAAGAGGTTTAGTGTTTCATCTTTAATTGTCCTTTTAGTTTCCGATTCCAGGAGCCTCATTATCATCTCAAAGATTAAAATGAGTTCCTTTACTTCATTTTCATCCTGATTCTCAAGAGAGTCATCCTATAAGAATCATATTCTCAAAGATGAGATCTTTTAAGAATCTCAAGGTCATAAAGTAGGTATCCAATACCATACTTTATTTTCCTAATGAAGCATCACTCTCAAGTGCTAAATTCCAGCTTACTTGCTTGGAACCTTATTAAGGATATACATTGTAGTCTCTACTACATATATACTTTGGAAACTAAGAGGTAATTAAGCTAAGAATCATCATTGATCAAATCATGTCACACATGATCCAATTGTATCTCCCTACAACTCCGTTGAGTTTAGGTTTATTAGGAGGAGTGAGATAGGAATGGCATTCATATATCTATAAGGTATTCCATGAATTCATCTAATATGTACAAGCTACCTTGGTTAGATCAAATTCATTTAATCTTCCTTCCAAACTTTGGTTCTAAACCAAACTTGTGAAATCTTTGAACATTTCAAAGGTTTCTAAGTGAAGAAAAGAAATCTCATATCACAAATAATCAACAATGGATATCACATATCCATAATGTTTATTCCGATACAGATGATTCACATACATCAATATGCATGAGATCTTGAATACCTTGACATCTTACACCATTCCAAGGAAGGTGTATGATGAATCCATGATTCTTTAACTTTTCTGTCGCATTTTGTCTTAAAACCCTTAACAAATACATGTAAATACTCACTAATTCTCATATTTTAACAAAACCCCATTCATGTGTAAATATTCATTTTTAACCACTAAATTCATGTAAATAAATAAAGAACCAGAAAAAGAAAAATAAAGGCATATGGAATATATGTATATATATGTAATATGACTTAAACTATAAATATAACTGAAAGATATATTTATAGCCTAACCCCCGAGACCAAGTCAGCATGGATTGGTCGAAAAACCAAAAAGTAGGGAGAGATAAGGAAAGAAAACAAAATAAAAATAATTTATCTCATGTATATACACTCTTCATTATTTATAAATAAATACAAAACTTCAGAGAATTTTAATTATTTCATCTTAACTTATTCTTCACCAAATCTTTCTCCTAATTATTCATAAAAATATAAATAAAAATATAAAAATAAGTTAAAAATATCACCCTGTAAATATGCCAAGAAATCCAGCTTACAACTTGTCAAAATCTCAACTTCCGAACATCATAACTTCCTCATACGAACTCCAATTTCACTCTACTCACCTTTAAAGTTCATAAAATAATATTATCTAATTAATGAAGGTGGTTTCACTGAATTCGGAGTCCGATTGCAAAAAGTCGGTTTTGGGACCAAAAGACAAAGGGGTTTCTGGGCTATTTATTTTATGTAACACACCTTATTTATTATTTTCTTAATTTTATAATTTCTAAATTATTTCATGATCCTCTAGTTTCACCATAAATTATTTCATAATTTTTGGAGACTATTTATTATTTTTATAAAATCAAATACACTAAAATATAGGTATATTTGACCTATAGAGACACTTCATCTATTTATTAAAATATGTAAATTAATTCATAAAAATCCATAAAAATTTGTATAAGTCTTATTTAATGCCCTAATAATTAAGAAAATATAAAATTAATTTTTACTTAATTTTTTATTAAATTAAAAATACAAAACCTATTTATTAATACATATTTATTAATAAAATATTTATATTTGAAATAATATTTATTATTTATTAAAAGTAATTATACCATAATTTAGAAAATAAATATATTTAACTTTCTTGTATTTATACCTATTTAAAATAACGTAATTTACTAATTTATATTTAATTTATAAGTATTTATAGCATCTGGGCCAACCAGGTGCTGACACGTGTCAGCACCTGGAGTCTTCTTCCTCAAGAAGGTCTGCTGACCTTCTGTTCCAACTGCCCGACTTCATGGATTTTTCCCGCCTAACCTCTAACCTCTTCAGCTGATCTAAACCCTCCATCCTATTCTCCTAACAACCCTCTACACCGCCAGCCCTTCGATTCACCTTGGGGCCCAAGCATCGCCCCTATATAAGCTCCCCAAGACCCGCCATTGTTAATCATCTTCTTCCACCTCCAGCTACCAAGCTTCAGGCTGTTCGACTACCTAATTTTCCCCCTCGATTCCAACCAACTCCGGAGGTGACAGCTCCAAGGGGAGGGCTCGCGAGGAAGAGGAGTCGAAGGAGAAGAGATCCAAGGTGTACAACCACCTTGAATCGCAGCCACGCGCCGCGTAGAGCTCCGGCGAGGTCGCCCGTCGAGCAGCCATCTCCAGGTCATATACTTGGATTCCCCCAGACCAATTCCTCCACTTTGCAATTTTGTTTCTCGATCATCGTGCCACGATTAGCGTGGTTAATCACGTTTTTAGTTAGACTAATCACCCATCTAATTCGCACATTCAAAATCCACTTCAAATCGATTCAAATCCGTTTCAAATCGTTCATCGAATCGTCGTCTTTTTCGCATCTGGACATTTGGCTGGATTTGTGTGTGGTTTTCTTTAAACTTTGAAGCTCTATATCTAATCATCTCGGCCGATTCAATTTGAATCGAGCATGGTAATACGTTCCTCGCAGATTCAGGTATCTCGCGAAGCAATTACATCGAAGTTTGGGCTTACGACATCGCCTATCTTTGATCTTGAAGTTGGAGCTCCAGAACTGAACAGAATCACTACAGCCTAGACCGCCATCTTCGTCGAGCTTCCGCCGCCGCTAGGAGCGGCGCCATCGCCAACTCCACCGCGGGCGAGCTCGAGGGGTGGAGGAGCCACCCCTCTGGCCCCGCAGGCGAGCCCAAGTCATTGGAGATCCGCCGGGAGAAGTCGGAGAAGACGGCATCACCACCAGAGTCTCCAACAACCTCAAGAAGCCCGACGCACAGGCTGTTGACACGTGGCACCGTGAGAGCCGACCGATCGCGCTTGAAGCTTTTAATCTCAGCCGTGGATAACGAATCGGTAGAACATTTGCATCATAAGTCCAGTCAGATTTCCAGAATTCCACCCCGCCGCTTAAATTTTGTATAATTACAATTAGGTCCCTCCGCAGGGACCTAAGTGTAATAGTTGTTAGTTTTTCTTGCAGAACAGTCCTTTTTGGACCTTTTGGAAGACATTTTAATTAGTAATTTTTCACGCTTATGCCCCTGGGCTGTAGGGGCTGTATCTTGACCGATTGACCTCGGATTTCGACGATTCTTGAGGGGTAGTTACACAACTACCCCAACTACCTAGTATAAAGTTTTCGCGGCTTTTCGATAAGTTTTCAACGTGTTTTGATTTTCTCGAAAACCGCATCGTTTTGAATTGTTTTCTTGTGCAGTTCGAGTACGCGGCTCGAACATCGTTCACCTATATTATATAGTACCACCTATATTCTATTCACCTACTATATAATAAATAAATCTTTTGCCAAATATCCCTTTTTGAAAATTAAATAAAAATTTGAAAAGAATAAAATCAAATAAAAATTACAAAAATAAAAACCACTAAAAAAGGCCTTCTGACTTAGAGAAGAATTAGAATAAAATTACGAAGAAGAAAAATTAGGGAATATATTCTGCCTCCTTGAGTTCGACCCAGGAACACTTGCCTGGTTAAATATTAGTGAAACGGTTTTCCGAAAGAAAACCGTAAAATTTGTTTGATAGGTTTAAGAACCGAATTTGTTTCGCGGCTTTCTGCTACAACCGACACTTCACTCTTCCTCTTTTAAAAAGTGAAGGCCGCGAAACTCGATTCTTGAGCGCTTATCAAAATGGCGCCGTTGCCGGGGAGGCGTTAGATTCCCTTGATTTTTCGTTTTTCGTGATTTTATTATTTTTCTTCTCTTTGTTTTTTGTACGGTTTTTCGTACGGCTTTTGTGTTTTGTTTTCATTTCTTGTTTTCTTTATGGCTTTCTCGGCTTTCTCGATATTATTTTGTGCTAATCATCTTTGCAGGGCCTGCAGAATCAACCGGTTTCCTCGGAAGCCGAGTCAGTTGAAAGAGCAGAGGTCGGCTCCTTCTTCACCAGTCGACTGCAGAGGGCAGAGAATTAGTATCCTTTTATTTGAGTGAGAAAGGGAGAGAGTTGTACTAGCTGAATAAAATTTTCATTTTTTTAGGGGCTTGATTCATCGGATACCGTGTATCCGGTGAATCAGGGCACCCACCGCGGCTTTTATCGCTTATCGGTTTTCCGCGGTTTTCTAGATGCTTGCTTAGGATTTTTCGCTCTATCTGCTTGTGCCTCGTAGCTAGTTTTAGGACTTGCAACCTAGGTGCTTGCTCTAGGGTTTTAACAAAAAGACAAAAAAATAGACGTTGTTTGAAAATCAATAAAAATTGAAAAAATTAAAAATTGGGAGTGCTAAAAATATCTGACCAAAAACCGTAAAATCGATTCAATTGATTTGGGGAGAGTAACCCCCGCACATTTCTCAGAGTGCGCGAGTTGAGAGCCGACACTTAAGGATAGAGACAAAAACCCCGTATTTCTTGCGGGATACTACTGGATCCATACTCCTGATCGCTGTTCCTCAGTGGGTATGCTCGGGTAGCCGGAAACGGTCCGGGTTTACTTAGCAGAGTGGGAGGTTTAGAGGACACTGCGCAAGGCTCCGTCCTCAAGTAACACGGGTAGCCGGAAACGGTCCGTACTTACTCCCATACTGGCTGAGTGCGAGTGGTCTCGCGTAAGGATTCGGGCCAGTGTCTTAGAGAAACTATCGGGCTCCTATTGGCTTGCTAAGCCTGCGTAACCGCAACGATTGCTAAAACAACCATAAAACCGAAAACATAAAAAGACCGAACTCTTACGGTCTTCATCAGGGTTGAGTTGGTGAAAACGGGGTTTGCTTTGTGTTTGTTTGCGGGGCGTGAGTTTTCCGCGGCTTTCGCATTCCTTCTTCTTTTGAATCGTACACGTGCTCTCCCAATCTTCTCTTGACATCGAAGATGACGTCTCGACGGCTTTTCGGCTCAGACTCTGTGAGCTTTCAACCGTCCACCGTCGAGCGTATGTCTTCACAGGCTCGGGATGACCCTCTTCCCGAGCTGGTCCCATCCGATCTCGAGGCGAGTCAGACCCAGACTCCCTCGCCTCTAGGCCAGATCATTGAGGCAGACCTTCGCCTCAATACAGAATCCAAATCTCCTGAGTATTTCTCGATGAGTTCTTACGAGAGTTTCCATTTTACAGACGATCAGATGGCTCGTGGGAAAGCGTCGGCAGCAGATGAGAGGCCAGCAGCTGAGGATCATCCGGAGGGAAGAGCAGATCTGAACGGAGATGTCACGACAGGTATTCTCGACACACTTCAGCAGATGAATCTACAGATTCGAGAACAGTTTAGAGTTCAGACCGAGTTGCAGGCTGAATTAGCCGCACTCAGAGCAGGGGCCGGGAACCAGTTACCGCCTGCGGTTCCCGCTACTTTACGGGACGAGTATGACCCAGGCGCGCGAACGCTCCATCATTGGATTCGGCTACCGCCGAATCAAGGGCCATACGAACTCCGACCGTCCTTCATCTCCTTGCTTCCCAAGTACTATGGGAATGCCGCAGAGGAGCCGTTCACGTTTTTACAGCAGTTCGAGATGATATGCGGAACGACCTGCTATCCAGGAGTGACACAGGAAGCCGTGCGCCTAAAGGCTTTTCCTTTTGCCTTAGCCGATAAAGCCCTTTATTGGCTAAGCCATCTAGGGAGAGAAATCTCCACTTGGGACGACCTGAAGTCCACCTTCCTGCGCAAGTATTTCCCTCTAGGAAGGACGAACATGATGAGGAGTCAGATCTCCAACTTCACGCAATTATCGAACGAATCATTCCATGAGGCATGGGATCGATTCAAGGACCTGACAGAGAGATGTCCTCGTCATGAGATACCAATGAAGGTGCTAGTACAGAATTTTTTCGGAGGACTCCAGCCGGAAATCCAGGGGCTAGTTAGTGCCGCATGTGGCGGCAGTTACTTGAACAAAGATGCCGAGTCAGTTTGGACCATCTTCGAACGGATGGCCGAGAACTCAAGAGTTGTAGACTCTACTCGGGCATATCAGAAAGCCCCGCAGCCACCACATCACCGAGAGCATCATAAGGTGGCAAATATAGCAGACTCTGAATCCAACACCAACATGAGCTTCATTGGTGAGAAATTAACATTGGTGGATGTGATTCATAAGCAAGTCCAGGACCTGCAGCCGCTGCGAGAGTTGGAGAAACTCTCATCTCTACCTCAGCAGCTAAGTGATCTTTCGAAGAAGGTCTCTGATCTTCAACTTCAGTACCAGCAGAGTCAGACTTCTTCACAGCTAGCACGGAGGATCGCACCCGCTCCACCCACCCGTCAGATACAATATATTCAGAGCGAGCCCGAGATTCCGCAGATGGATTGGCATGAGGATCAGTCTCATGCCAATGCCGGCCAGGTCATCAGCACTGCAGAGATGGAGGTGGAGCCGCAAGCCACTTTCGAGATCAATGGGATTTGGTATACTCCAAACGTCTATCATCAGCAACCGAGTATACCGAATTATCAGCAGCAGCAGCCGTACGGTCATCCGCAGCATGGACGTCCGCAATTCCAGCACCGCCAGAATTTCACGCCACCGCAGTCTCATCCGAACGTCTACCATCAGAGACCGCAGCCTACTTATCAGCACCCTGCGCAGTTTTCACCGAATTATCCTTTTCAGCAGCCGCAACAATCTTCCTCTACACCACAACGCTACTCCCAGCCGTCCACTCCTCAGCACTTCACGCCAAAGCAGGAGAGAGGAGCAAGCCAGGGCCACCATACCGAACCAGAGATGTCTTCACAGGCCCAGGCACTCAATCAGATCATGAATATGCTCAGCACGCTCCAGATCGCGCACAAGACAAAGATGGAGCAGGTTAACCGTCGTCTGGACGAGTTAACCGTGCCGAAGACCACTCTCCCAGCCCAGCCTCAGATGAATCCGAACAACAAGAGGAGGCATCCAGATCAGGTAGATACTACAGGTAAGATCTCGTTTCCTGAATTTTTGTCTAACTTCATTCGTCTCAGGAGCGGTAGATCACCGCAAACACCTACTGGAGAGGAGAGGGAACCAGAGGAGCACGAGCATGATCCGAATGCCGAGGAGGAAAAACCGCAAGAGGATGAGGATATAGAATCAAGAGATGGGAGCAATGCCAACAACTCAGATATGGATACTGGCGACTCAGATGACGATATCACGCCAGATCAGGCAGAATCCCCAGAGAAAAACATTTCTTCCCCTGTCTTAGTGAGTTTTGTAAATAATTCTGAGACTCTCGATGTATACGCTGATTCCAATGATTTGAATAAAAATTCTGATTTTTTGACTCCTGACTTTATTCCTTTTCCCGATGCTTTGTTTGGAAAAGGAAAGAAAAAGACCAAAAATAATCCTGAATCTCCACAATTTGAAAAGTTGCTCAAAGATCATATCTTTCTAAAGATCCCGCTCCATGATGCCTTAGATCAATTTCCTACGCTTAAAAATCAATTGAAAAATAGATGCACCACGCGTAGGAAAAAGAGATCCCGAACAGAAAAGCATGTTTTGACTAAGGCTACATCTTGTGCGATACAGAATAAGCTTCCAAAGAAGAAGAAAGACTCAGGTGCACATTATGTCAGATGCGAGATCGCAAAAGCCGAATTCGATCGTACTCTATTAGATAACGGTTCCTCGATCAATCTGATACCCGCTTCCTTACTCGAGAAGCTCGAGTTAGGTCCTCTTTACAAATCCCGCGCAATCCTTCAGTTTGCTGATAGATCCGTAAAGAGACCTAAGGGTATACTTAGGAACGTTATCGTAACCGTGCAGGGTCTGCAATTCCCCGTAGATTTTACGGTTCTAGAAATGAATTGCCCTGCACAGTTACACCTTGCCCCGATCATTCTCGGGAGGCCTTTTCTACAGACCGCAAAGGCTCTCTTCGATTATGATACAGGGAAGGTATCTTTTCGCGCCGAGGACGAAAAGGTACATATAGAGATGGCGAGAGAATCAAACAATTCCAGTGATGCATCTTCAGATTTTCTGAGTTCTTTAGCCTCCTGCGATTACATGGATGAGGTTCGCCTTGACGACCTCGAAAGATACCAGGTAGAGACCCAAGAATGTTTGACAGAGGACGGGTCTGAGACTTTAGGAGGAAGCTCTTCCGATGGGACTTTATACTTTAGTCTGGATGATGATGAGCAAAGGGATCAGACTTTTGAGGATATTAATGCAGATCTTTTAGAATCAGAGAGTATATATAATTCCTCCATCTCAGATGAATCAGAATTTTATCTAGTTGACTTATTCTCTTCTGATCATTCTGAGGAGTCGGATGATGTCTCGAACATCTTCTGTAGTCCGACTTTAGAGCACATTGAGATGGTGAATAATCAGAATGCAGACACATCACCTAACGACACAGATCCCCATACAGATATAGATGATGTTGCAGCAGATCCAGATACTACCTTGCCAGAACTCAAGACTTTGCCACCAAACATGAAATATGCCTTCCTTGCGGGTCCACATCAGCAGTTTCCGATCATTATCAGCTCAACTTTGACCGATGATCAAGAATCTCATCTGATGGAGATTCTGGAAAGAAACCGCAAGGCTATTGGGTGGACTGTATCCGATCTCCGCGGGATTAATCCTGCTTTGTGTTCACATCACATCTATCTCGATCATGACAACAAACCCTCCAGAGAGTTTCAGCGTAGGCTGAATCCGGTTTTACGAGAAGTTGTCAAGAAAGAGATCACGAAATGGTGTGACGCAGGGTTCATTTATCCTATCTCCAACTCCGAATGGGTTAGCCCATTACACGTTGTCCCGAAGAAGTCGGGAATTCAGATGGTGAAAAATGAGAGTGGAGAGGAGATTCCAAAGAGAGTAACCACGTCGTGGCGAGTATGTGTTGATTACAGGAAACTTAACACCGCGACGAAGAAGGATCACTTCCCTTTGCCTTTCATAGACCAAGTCATCGAACGGTTGGCAGGGAACGAGTACTTCTGTTTCCTTGACGGTTACTCCGGATACAACCAGGTATCAATTGCTCCAGAAGACCAGGAGAAAACCACCTTCACTTGTCCGTTTGGCACGTATGCCTTTAGACGGATGCCCTTTGGATTGTGCAACGCTCCCGCAACTTTCCAGAGGTGCATGCTCGCTATTTTTGCGGATATGGTCGGTGATTTTCTAGAGGTTTTTATGGATGACTTTTCGGTCTATGGTGAGTCATTTGACGATTGTTTAGCGCACCTAGACCAGGTTTTGAAAAAGTGTTGTGAGGTAGATCTCGTTCTGTCATGGGAAAAGAGCCATTTTAGGGTTACTCACGGGATCGTGTTGGGGCACGTCATCTCCCAGCGAGGCATGGAGGTTGACCCTGCCAAGGTGGACGCCATTAAGAAACTCGAGCCACCATCCAGCATCAAACAGTTACGGTCATTTCTGGGGCACGTCGGCTTTTATCGACGGTTTATTCAAGACTTCTCCAAGATTGCCCGACCGTTAACTGAATTGTTACCCAAAGACATCGAGTTTATTTTAAATAATAAATGTCTTCATGCCTTCCTCACACTTAAAGAAAAGATAATCAGTGCTCCTGTCCTACAGCCGCCTGATTGGTCTCTACCCTTCGAGATCATGACGGATGCATCAGATTTTGCGGTTGGGGCTGTATTAGGACAGAGGAGGAATGGACTTCCCATAGCTATACACTATGCCAGCAAGACCTTAGATGATGCGCAGAGAAACTACACAGTAACAGAGAAAGAGATGTTGGCAGTAGTGTTTGCACTAGACAAATTTCGATCTTACTTACTTGGCTCCAAGATCACAGTTTATACAGACCACTCAGCTATCAGATTTTTGATGGAAAAGAAGGATGCCAAGGCACGCCTTCTTCGATGGATTCTTTTACTTCAGGAATTTGATTTGGATATTAAGGATAAACCTGGAGTAAAGAATGTGGTAGCTGATCACCTCTCCCGATTACAGTCAAATCAGCCTTCAGATGAGTACATGCCAGAGATCACAGAAAGATTTCCAGACGAGAGTATCTTTGCGGTGATAGAACTTCCGTGGTATGCAGATATAGTGAACTTTCTGGTCACACAGAAAAGTCCTCAAGGTTGGCCGAAGAACAGAGTTGAGAAACTCGTTTCTGAGTCACGATACTACCATTGGGAGGATCCGATTCTTTTTCGCGAAGGACCGGATTGCGTTTACAGGCGATGTATTCCTCAGGAGGAATATAATAGTGTCCTCACTTTGTGTCATTCTCTAGAATCAGGAGGACATCATTCAGGGAAGAGGACAGCGCAGAAGGTACTGCAGAGCGGATTATGGTGGCCGACTCTTACCAGAGATGCTTGCACATTCGTGAAGAGTTGTCCAGAATGTCAGAGAGCTGTAGGGACAATTAGTGCCAGAGATGCGATGCCGATGCGACCCGTCATTATTTGCGAGATCTTTGATGCATGGGGCATAGATTTTATGGGACCGTTCCCTTCTAGCAGCGGCTTTGAGTACATCCTTCTCGCTGTAGATTATGTTAGCAGATGGGTGGAGGCTATACCCGCACGAACCGCAGACAGTAAGACCGTTTGCAAGTTCCTAAGGGAACACATCATTTCGCGGTTCGGAATCCCTCGTATTCTTATCTCTGATGGGGGTAGCCATTTCATTAATAAGGAGGTGAAAAAGCTAGTGAAACAATACCGCATCGATCACAGAGTAGCTTCTCCTTACCACCCACAGACGAATGGCATGGCTGAAGTTTCAAATAGGGAGGTAAAATCAATTCTCCAGAAGTTAGTACGACCGGATAGGAAGAACTGGTCACTTCTTCTAGACCAAGTTCTTTGGGCTTATCGTACTGCATATAAGACTCCCTTAGGTACTTCACCATTCAGGCTAGTTTATGGAAAGCCGTGCCACTTGCCCGTAGAAATTATGCACAAATCTGAGTGGGCAATCCGAGAAATTTTGATGGATATGCAGAAAGCAGGAGCCAAAAGGAAGATAGATATGAATGAGTTGGTAGAAATCCGCAATCAAGCATACGAGAACACACTGATCTATAAGGACAAAGTGAAGAAATGGCATGACAGACACATCCGACACAAGAGCTTTGTCCCTGGGCAGAAAGTCTGGTTGTTCAATGCAAGGCTGAGGATTTTTCCCGGCAAATTAAAAAGCAAGTGGGAAGGACCGTACATAGTCAGAACGGTGCACGACAATGGCAGTATTGCGATATCAGATGTGTCACCTGGTGCAGAACCGTTCGTGGTTAACGGGCAGATGCTGAAGCACTTCGTAGAGACCACTGATCATCTGGCCCGAACTGAAGTGATCTATTTTGTACAGGAATCATGATCATTCTTTTACTTCTTCCTGTACAAATCCTTTTGAGCCATTCGGGAGATTCACCACACTTGTATATTCTTCATAGACCACAATCGTCCCCATTTTTGCTCGTCTTCTATGCTTAGGATACCAGATCCTAAGTATAGGGGGGACTGATTGCCCGATGATTTACGTTTTATTTTTGTACTAATTCTTTTGTATAGCCAGTCTTTTTCACGAATCACTGATCCCCAATTTTTGGCTACATTCTTTTTATACTTAGGATGCCTTATCCTAAGTATAGGGGAGACCGAGTGATTTCGATGATTTCGTATTCCTTCCTTTTGATTTCTTCGTTATTTATCCTTTTCATTCAGTCATCCCGTTTTTGCTCTCTCATAATACTTACGATGACCAGATCGTAAGTATAGGGGGGGTTGACTGACTTGACATCGATATCCCTTTTCACTCACTTTTACTTAGCACGAGTTATGCCCTCCTTTTTCTCTTTTGACGCTATGAGGACATAGCTCAAGCTAAGTATAGGGGGGTGTGTATATATTGTATATATACTTTCGGTCATAACTCGTACTTTATGTATTTTCTATACTTATAAAATCCATAAAAAGTGGGTACGGGTTAATTTAAAATCCATTCTCTTATTTATAAAATCTGGGTAAATAAGTAAAAAATGCTTAAAATTTGTAATTAAAACTTGTAATTAAAAATGTGTACTTAAATATGTATAATTCTTATTTAAAATCCTATTTATTAAAATTTGTATAAAAGCCATTCAACCCTTGTAAAATACTCTGTAGATAAAATTTATAAAATACATTAGACACTTAACTTAAATAAAATTTATCTTGTAAAAATTGTGAATAAAATCTTGTTTATAAAAATCATAAAATCCATAAAAAATACAAAGTCCTAAAATTTGTAAAAAATACAAAATCCTTAAAATCCATAAAAATGAGTAAAATCCAGAAAATATACTTCACAAAAACATGGTTGCATTTGCATTCGCATTTTTCAGAATAAGTTTGATTTCCGGGACTAAGAACTGAGTCTAGTCTAAAGTATGGAGCTTGATTACAGCCTTTAACTTTCATTGTAAGGAGCCTGATTAGGAACTGGAATTTAGACTCTTCAGGTTTGGTGACTTAAATCTTTGGGTTCCGTAAGACCATATTCGGGAAATCAAGTCATCTGAGCTTAAGTAGACCACTTGGAGTCATCCGTACAACTCTTCACCAGTGAACCAATCTTGAACACATGCACACTGCACTTAGCTCAACTCGCATAGAGTTCCGAAGGACAGTACATCTTGGTAGTGCATTTCTATCCTTATCTTTGCGGCATTGACGTCTAAAGACGGGAGAGATTGGGGTTGCGATAGTTGCTTCGGATGAGGGAAGGATCTGCTGACACAATTTTTCTAAGACCTCAAAAAATGGACGGATTAAAAAGATTCTATAACCGTCGAGGCACAAAAGATGAATGCAGTGCAAGCAAACTACAAAGTCAAAGCAAAGCAGAAGCCACCAAATAGACCAAACTGGTCAAAGCTTCCACCAAATATGCCTGCACATCTTAGTGGAGACTCAGCTACACCGGTTGGGCTTCACAAGGAGATACGTCTACACTGGTCGCACTCCACTTCTTTTCTCATTCTTCTAACTTCTCCCTATATTCGATTGTGGACATAGCAGAACTGAACTCAGAAGGGAATACCTCCCTCCCCGAGGAAAGAGTAGCGAGATGAGGAAGCCATAGGAGTGTATAGCCGGGATTGACGGTTTCTTCGGTTCTCTAAGCAGGAAGAGCTAAATCAATTCACACACTGTGCAAGTTGACTTCAAGGATGATAGAGTTTGCGATATGAATAAGTGAGTCTGAACTAGCCGATGAAGTGATCTTGAGTAAGGATTATGGAACTTGAAGACTGTTGAGGATGAAATCCTAATCCTAGTTAAGGTTCCGACAAAATGCTTGTTTCAGGCCCGATCGAGCTCTATCCTTTGTCTGTTCTCATGAATTGGTTTAGGAAAACAAATTCATTCTAACTTTCTTTCTTTTTTTCACTTACTTTTTCAAAATAACTGTTTGCTAAGGGACTAGCAAAGTTTAAGTATAGGGGGTTGATGAATCCATGATTCATTAACTTTTCTGTCGCATTTTGTCTTAAAACCCTTAACAAATACATGTAAATACTCACTAATTCTCATATTTTAACAAAACCCCATTCATGTGTAAATATTCACTTTTAACCACTAAATTCATGTAAATAAATAAAGAACCAGAAAAAGAAAAATAAAGGCATATGGAATATATGTATATATATGTAATATGACTTAAACTATAAATATAACTGAAAGATATATTTATAGCCTAACCCCCGAGACCAAGTCAGCATGGATTGGTCGACAAACCAAAAAGTAGGGGGAGATAAGGAAAGAAAACAAAATAAAAATAATTTATCTCATGTATATACACTCTTCATTATTTATAAATAAATACAAAACTTCAGAGAATTTTAATTATTTCATCTTAACTTATTCTTCACCAAATCTTTCTCCTAATTATTCATAAAAATATAAATAAAAATATAAAAATAAGTTAAAAATATCACCCTGTAAATATGCCAAGAAATCCAGCTTACAACTTGTCAAAATCTCAACTTCCGAACATCATAACTTCCTCATACGAACTCCAATTTCACTCTACTCACCTTTAAAGTTCATAAAATAATATTATCTAATTAATGAAGGTGGTTTCACTGAATTCGGAGTCCGATTGCAAAAAGTCGGTTTTGGGACCAAAAGACAAAGGGGTTTCTGGGCTATTTATTTTATGTAACACACCTTATTTATTATTTTCTTAATTTTATAATTTCTAAATTATTTCATGATCCTCTAGTTTCACCATAAATTATTTCATAATTTTTGGAGACTATTTATTATTTTTATAAAATCAAATACACTAAAATATAGGTATATTTGACCTATAGAGACACTTCATCTATTTATTAAAATATGTAAATTAATTCATAAAAATCCATAAAAATTTGTATAAGTCTTATTTAATGCCCTAATAATTAAGAAATATAAAATTAATTTTTACTTAATTATTTATTAAATTAAAAATACAAAACCTATTTATTAATACATATTTATTAATAAAATATTTATATTTGAAATAATATTTATTATTTATTAAAAGTAATTATACCATAATTTAGAAAATAAATATATTTAACTTTCTTGTATTTATACCTATTTAAAATAACGTAATTTACTAATTTATATTTAATTTATAAGTATTTATAGCATCTGGGCCAACCAGGTGCTGACACGTGTCAGCACCTGGAGTCTTCTTCCTCAAGAAGGTCTGCTGACCTTCTGTTCCAACTGCCCGACTTCATGGATTTTTCCCGCCTAACCTCTAACCTCTTCAGCCGATCTAAACCCTCCATCCTATTCTCCTAACAACCCTCTACACCGCCAGCCCTTCGATTCACCTTGGGGCCCAAGCATCGCCCCTATATAAGCTCCCCAAGACCCGCCATTGTTAATCATCTTCTTCCACCTCCAGCTACCAAGCTTCAGGCTGTTCGACTACCTAATTTTCCCCCTCGATTCCAACCAACTCCGGAGGTGACAGCTCCAAGGGGAGGGCTCGCGAGGAAGAGGAGTCGAAGGAGAAGAGATCCAAGGTGTACAACCACCTTGAATCGCAGCCACGCGCCGCGTAGAGCTCCGGCGAGGTCGCCCGTCGAGCAGCCATCTCCAGGTCATATACTTGGATTCCCCCAGACCAATTCCTCCACTTTGCAATTTTGTTTCTCGATCATCGTGCCACAATTAGCGTGGTTAATCACGTTTTTAGTTAGACTAATCACCCATCTAATTCGCACATTCAAAATCCACTTCAAATCGATTCAAATCCGTTTCAAATCGTTCATCGAATCGTCGTCTTTTTCGCATCTGGACATTTGGCTAGATTTGTGTGTGGTTTTCTTTAAACTTTGAAGCTCTATATCTAATCATCTCGGCCGATTCAATTTGAATCGAGCATGGTAATACGTTCCTTGCAGATTCAGGTATCTCGCGAAGCAATTACATCGAAGTTTGGGCTTACGACATCACATATCTTTGATCTTGAAGTTGGAGCTCCAGAACTGAACAGAATCACTACAGCCTAGACCGCCATCTTCGTCGAGCTTCCGCCGCCGCTAGGAGCGGCGCCATCGCCAACTCCACCGCGGGCGAGCTCGAGGGGTGGAGGAGCCACCCCTCTGGCCCCGCAGGCGAGCCCAAGTCATTGGAGATCCGCCGGGAGAAGTCGGAGAAGACGGCATCACCACCAGAGTCTCCAACAACCTCAAGAAGCCCGACGCACAGGCTGTTGACACGTGGCACCGTGAGAGCCGACCGATCGCGCTTGAAGCTTTTAATCTCAGCCGTGGATAACGAATCGGTAGAACATTTGCATCATAAGTCCAGTCAGATTTCCAGAATTCCACCCCGCCGCTTAAATTTTGTATAATTACAATTAGGTCCCTCCGCAGGGACCTAAGTGTAATAGTTGTTAGTTTTTCTTGCAGAACAGTCCTTTTTGGACCTTTTGGAAGACATTTTAATTAGTAATTTTTCACGCTTATGCCCCTGGGCTGTAGGGGCTGTATCTTGACCGATTGACCTCGGATTTCGACGATTCTTGAGGGGTAGTTACACAACTACCCCAACTACCTAGTATAAAGTTTTCGCGGCTTTTCGACAAGTTTTCAACGTGTTTTGATTTTCTCGAAAACCGCATCGTTTTGAATTGTTTTCTTGTGCAGTTCGAGTACGCGGCTCGAACATCGTTCACCTATATTATATAGTACCACCTATATTCTATTCACCTACTATATAATAAATAAATCTTTTGCCAAATATCACTTTTTGAAAATTAAATAAAAATTTGAAAAGAATAAAATCAAATAAAAATTACAAAAATAAAAACCACTAAAAAAGGCCTTCTGACTTAGAGAAGAATTAGAATAAAATTACGAAGAAGAAAAATTAGGGAATATATTCTGCCTCCTTGAGTTCGACCCAGGAACACTTGCCTGGTTAAATATTAGTGAAACAGTTTTCCGAAAGAAAACCGTAAAATTTGTTTGATAGGTTTAAGAACCGAATTTGTTTCGCGGCTTTCTGCTACAACCGACACTTCACTCTTCCTCTTTTAAAAAGTGAAGGCCGCGAAACTCGATTCTTGAGCGCTTATCAGTGTATTGGACATTTTACTTTTGAATACAATATTCACAAGTATGTAAGATTTGAACCTTTAGACAATCTAAAGTTTCATCTCTCACTAGTCTATTGATCACATCAACTGACAAATGTCAAAGGCTTGATGCCAGATCATTATCAAATGATCTTCATTCTCCTATTGATCTTTTAAGGTTTAATTTCAGTATTAGAAATGTTAATGAACCATTCATCAATTTTCTAATTTAGTAGAGTCCACAAGATTTTAAATTACTATATGAAATATATCTCCGTCATAACTCTTTATGATAGGTGTATTACAAAATTCATGTTTATTTCCAACATTTAGAAATAAACAATGAGTGTATTTTAGTATCTAGGTCATAGAGACATTCTCTAAGACTAAGGGCTCTCCAACTGAAATTATGAAGTCTATCAATCCAATAGAGAATGTTGCAACAATTGCATCAATATCCATGTAGATGACTATTAAACCTTTAAGATCAAAATTTTAATCCTCTAATACATATGCAACCAGCATGTGTCATTTGAAGATTGATATACAATTATTAGACTTTATCTTATCAAATAAGTAAGTCAATTTCGATGATTATATGTAGATTACTCTGATGTACTATCTGATTCCTTCTCTAAGGATTCTAGGTAGATTTGATAGTCATACTATCAACACATCAACTTATTGCAGTATTGGCATTCATCCAACTCTTTGGATGTCATATGGAAGTCACAAAAAGTACAATCAACTCTTTGACTTTCCTTCTTACTTGGGTCGAACCCATGCTTCCACTACGCTCCCTTTATCTATAAACAACCATTGCTTAAGACAAAGGATTTCTTATGTTGAAATCAAAAATTTCAATATAAGAGTATTTCAACATTTATACATGCTTCATTCAATTCATACAATATGAATATTATGAAGCTTCATGAATGACCAGAGTATAAACAGTAGAACGATGACACACAGCATATCTACATCCATCAAAACTCTTAGAATATTGGTTCAGCTAGGTACTCAAACAATTTGAATACATCATCTCTTATAGAGCCACCATTCTGCATGGTGCAGAGAACCACGTCATTCATGATTAAATGTCGAGAGCACATATGTATGCCATAATATCTTCTTAGAATTTTATAAGGATTATTTGACAATTACGATCATCATCAACATGTCACTTCCAAAGTACATTCGATGAGAGATCAGGACTATAGAGACATACAAACCCTAGGGTTGAAGTCCTATTGTCTATTATAATTGTCATTCATCATTAGTATGAGGAAACTTGCACATTGCAACCACATACATTTTGTGTCCAACTACAAGTACAATATCTTGATCATGGATCCAATCCATGATATTTTAGTGGTTATTATTGAGCATATTATTGAGTGGATTTAATGAAAGATTATCTGAAATAAGAAATTTGCATAAATATATAAATATATATGTTACTTTTATTTAGGAATTTTCATATCAAAGTTGTCTTGCCTTGTCAATACTGAAAGTTCATTCCCTTAATCACTTTCAATGCAAGAGATATGCTTACCATCATATCTCAGCAAGATCTGGGATCTCCTTCCTTATCTTTGTTACATCCCAATAATATGAGAATCTGCAACTCGGATAAAAAGAAGCGGGAACACATTCCACCTTGCAAGTCCAACTTGCATCTCCCAATTCGGTCTTTAACACCCGGGCCCGCCACCCTTAAGGTGATGTTGACCCCTCATTAATTGAACCAACCATCAACATGAATAGTACTCGCTATGCGCAATCCAATATCGCCCCAATAATATGAGGATCCGATATTGGGGTCACTACGCATACGACCTTACTCTTTCGAGAAGCAAAGAGCCTGATCCAGATGCGCTTGCATATAGGATCTGTCACTTCGGACATGCGTCTCCTACATACAATTCCTGGCGACGGAACCCTTCGCCTTGACGAGAAACCATGGATGTCACTTATGTGATCCTTCATATCATATTCAAATTCTAATTAGTTATCATGAATCATATTCACATAATTAATTATTCCAAGGAAAATAACACATCTATTATAATAGAGTGTTTTTAATTGGATATAATTAACTTAATCACATTAAATTAATTATCAATCCAATTCAATCAACAAACTTGATTTTACTTGAATATATGGTATTATCTCAAAGTACGTATTAATTCAAATTTTAATAATTAGAAAATACATCATGATCTCTCAGGCATCATTTGTTCCCTACCCGCTATCATGGTCAGTACCGGCGGGAGTGGGACGGACCGCAACAGGTACGACCCGCTACCCCAACGCTCCCCGACTAGGCACCATATCCGCCTCGGGAAAAAATAATGCCGAGCCAATCACTTTGTACTTGAGATGATCAACAATTTTTCAACCAAAATTATACCATATAGTAATAATCAAAATAATTTTGATTATAAGAAAATTTGCTAACCAAATTCCCAATCCTATTCAAGCAAGTTGTTTGTTGATTGTGTTTCCAATTATGATCTAGATCAAATCTAATCAATTTATTGGTTGAAGCCAAGTCAATTAAGGAAATAATCATCATTAAATATTTCTCAAATATTTTCCATAATTATTTCATGAAATTAACAATTTATTCCACTAATTGACAATCACTTGATTTTTGATTAGGAATGTAATTTCTACAGTGACCCCTACTTACTAAAATTAACATATCTCAATCAAAACAAATCCAAATTATGCAAAATCAGTTTTCTAAGATTACTAATTTGATTTATGACAG
Organism: Ottelia alismoides; assembly: GCA_037367405.1. Classification (NCBI taxonomy): domain Eukaryota; kingdom Viridiplantae; phylum Streptophyta; class Magnoliopsida; order Alismatales; family Hydrocharitaceae; genus Ottelia; species Ottelia alismoides. The sequence goes on from JAZKJV010006766.1 coordinate 787,209, forward strand.
AATCTAAGTGATATTTCACGCATTTCAAGGCGGATCAAAACAATAATTAACTCATAATCATGTTAAGATTCACAGTTCCCGCAACAGTGAATACATGTTCATCAAAACGACCATATCTCGAGTAAACAGAATCCAAATTACGTAAACTCAGATCCTATGGTTTCCTTATTTAATGGGTAACAAAATCCAAGTGATTAATTCCAGTTTAAGTATTTTAAACACGGTCTAATTTATTCACAAAATAGATGTGCGAAAAAAAATGCGACAAAAACTTTCGCAACCTTAACGAACCCAAGTCGTCCTAGGTTTACGGACCGTATCCAAAAACTTCGACCTAAGGCTCTGATACCACTTGAAGGATATTGGATAATCCTCAAACGCATCACGGAAGCGAGAGCGTCGTATTGAATACGACGAGGAACGATTAGTCGGACTAGTTGTTCTATGCAGTGGAAATTAATTTTTTTTCATGCGACGAAACTACATGATCCAAGAACACTTCTCAAATCGTTTCGTCTAAACCACAAACAAGTAATAGGATTACCTCTTGAAGCGTGGTAGCGATCGAGTCTCTAAACAAAGAGACCTCCTGTCTCAAGTCCGACCCGACGGAGGAGACGCTTGCAAGCGTGTTGATGACACATGTGCTTCTTGCAATCCATGTTAATGATCCAAGCGGCGGATCTCCTGATCTCGACACACAAGATCCGACATCTTCTTCACGAGCGAGGCGCACCGAAGGAGACAAAGATCCACGAGCAAACGATCGAGCAATATAACGACAATGCTGTGGCGATGGAGACTCCTCTAGGACATCCATGGTGGACGGCCATATGAGAGGGAGAAAGAGAGTAGGCGTGTAGAGTGAGAAAGAGACTTATGTTCTCATTGTGTAAAGAAGAGCAAAGGGATGCCTCTCCTTTTATAATATTTTGGGATCCATGGATCTCAATCCATGGGCAACACAAATCCAATGGCTTACATTGATTTGTGTTTCTTTTAATGGCTAAGATTTGTGTTGGTAAAAACCAACAATAATTAATTTAATTTAGATTAAATATATATTGATAAATCAATATGATTTAATCCCAAATTAAATCAACCAAGCATGGAGATTATGGAATGAAGATTGCCTCCTTCCATAATATGGGATTTGGTGGCAATCTCATGTTATCTCATGATATCTCATGAGATTATATTATTCCATGAAAATCTACAAGATTTACAACAACACTTGTTGTAAATTATTCAACAAAAATAATTCATAATTATTTTGTGAATATTGCAATCTTGTCATTGAAAAATTGTGAATCACATTCACAACCCAAAATAAAATGTAAATTACATTTTCAATATAATGTCCAATGTGAATCCAATTCACATTAACATTAAATCAACAAATGTAAATTATAAATAGCTCTCTCTTATATATTATAAAACACATTTATAATATATATGATTAATATGGATAGTGCTATCCACATTATTCATATCTATGATAATTAAATCACATTTAATCATCTTGGATCTCTATTCTCATGTTCCCGAATAATATGAATCACATTCACATTATTCACATCTTTGATAATTAAATCATATTTAGTTATCTAAGATAATTCTCTTTATAATATGAATCAAATTCATATTATTCATGATAATTAAATCACATTTAATTATTCATTTTCTTAATGCTCGGATACTTATATCAACAATGAAATTATCCTGAACTCTTTCAAGGATAATGCGATTTCTCCGCGAATACTTGGAGATAAGGACATGGCAATTGTATTGTTCCACGTATAATGACTTGGATATTGAGATCAAATCTCAAATCCATATCTCGGGCCTCCCATAGATGCTTGATTAATTCAAGACCGCAAATCTAATCTTCTCATTGCAGCTGAATCACATTCAGATCAATGTCCAACATTTGGACTAAGATCAGATTACTTCTCTACTGAGAGGAGTCACTAAAATCCAGACTTGTTTCATCACTCCCTAGGAAAGGAAGCATCATGGTTATACAACCGTTTATGATCACATCACCCTCAAGTATTCCCAATACCTATATATCCTATATACTGGATGACTCAGAATAAACCTGAAGTATAAGATCAATTTTACACTGTCTACTTCAGAGTTCTATCATTAAGTTTCTGATTTGATCATTGGGAGTTGGCATCGATCATATACTTTCTAAAAGCATATATCATACCTATATCTTGATCATATACTTTCCAAAAGTATATATCAAACCTACAAATTCAGTCAAGCTTCCAAAGCGAGATGACCGTGTACGGAATTTGATTCTTCCCAATATCTCATGAGTGGGCTCATATCTTCCGGTTCAGTAACTGAACCTGTATGATCCCTTTGAGAGATCATATTACTCATATGCCCTTGCATGCACACCAACGCACCGGTGTATAGACCTTGATTAGGTCATTAACCTATTGGTCTGCCAAATGTACATACTCAGACATATAGTAACACATCTGTCTCCGGTCAGAGGATGCATGCCTATATCATGACAACATATGATATAGGACTTTGGTTATCTCGATCTCGTTAAGTCAACTCTTTGACCTAACTAATCTGACACTTCCGAATCTCTATTCATATGCAGAGGACCTGCATCAAGAGGTCAGTCGGATATCAGCCTAACTGAGAAAGGATTGTCATCTCCTACTCAGGCTGGAAATCATCTCTTAACAATCATTTGACGGTGCTTGATGAGTCCTCAATCTAATTCTTTAGATGTTCATCTAAGCATCAGCCTCTATGATTCATTATTTGAATCAACAGATGAATGATCATCAAGATGGCCATGGTACATAACCCTAATTGTACTAAGGGACCTATTATGCAAATTTGTTATTCTTTATTTCAGATCAGGGAGTGATATTTGCAATAACATTTATTACATAATGGCTCATCGTGGGCTCGCATGTCCAACACGAGGATCTTTGCACCGCCAGCTGCCTGCCCTCGCTTCGACCAATAGAGACCTCGACCACCTCCGCCCGCTTTATCTCCGCATGCGTTCGCCATCCAGCTCACCATAATCGCCTCCTGTCGTGAGCCACCGGCTCTCGCGCCCAACTGATCGCACTGCCATATCACTTCGAACTTCGATCGCATTCTCGTCATTCTCATCTACAGAAGCCCACCATCTGGTCGCCATCAAGTCCCCACGCAAGCGCGTGGCGCCTCGGCAAGCCGAGCCTCAGCCAAGGGCAACCGAAGCAAGAGTCGTTGGCACGTGGATGCGATGCTAAATCTCCGAGCCTCACATACACGTGATGTGCACGTGCATGGAAGAAAATTGCAAGGCACCCCCCAGTTCTTCCCCATATTTCGCCGAAGTCCCTGCTTACTAAGAATCACGTCCCCCTCATGTGCAAAAGGAAAAATTGCACCTGAGGCCCCTAGTTTTCTAGAGAATCATGTGCACGCCCCCGCACATTGGAGGTCACTCATCACGCACGTGCATCTTGGAACACTTGCAATAAATCCCTCCAAAGCATCGATAATTGCATGTCAGTCCCTATCAACATTTGTTTACCAATTTCATTTCTATGCATTACATTTATGTCCTTGTGTTTGCATATTTATTTGAACCCTCATAATATAGCATCATTTCATTATTTCAAAAATTTCATATTGTAGAACAACTCTTGCTCTATCATTGTGAACATTGAATATATTTTTAGGAGTTGCGTTTTATTTAATATCATTATTATTGTAGAAAATAGCTTACTTTACCCATTGCATGATGTTTAATTGATTTTAAATTAATTATTATGCTGCAAATTTGTAAAAAATCATAGTAGCTAGAGTTTAGTATTTTCTACATTATGCCCAAATTTTCATCACATTTGCACACATATCTAGGTCAGAATAAATTCATTGGTGATTCAAGTAATTTATTTTTAATAGATCATAAATCAATTATTTTTGAGATCTAATAAATTTCCTAGATTCTTCTCACATATACTCATTTAGGATAATTTTAGTTCCTGAAAATAAATTGGTTTGCTATTTATTAAAATTAACTTTACGAAAAACCACCTAGTCTGCATATTGTATTCATAATTAATTCATATTGAGTCAGAAAATTCCATAAAAATTGCAGTAGCTTAATTTCATCATTTTTCACATTCTGTCCAATTTGAGAATTTTTGGACATTTTTTGAATATAATTTACGTTTTAGTCCCTCAACTTAGTCAAAATTACATGTCAATCATTTATTGTATTTAAAAATTAAAAAAGCCTCTTTGAAAACCTAATCTCCATATCGACTTTAAATAAATCTAAAGAGATAGTGGCCTCCATGAGTTCGACCTTAGGCTTGCCCAAGTAAAAAAATTGGCCGCTTGCGTTTAATTGAGAAATTAATTAAGTGGTTTTTGATCGATCTAGGATTATCCGCACGCAACGAATATCTTTTAGTCATTAATCCTATTAAATTAAAATGGTAATACAACAGTTTTTCATCTAATTAGTAGACTAGTTATCCATTCTTAGTTGAAATGTTGGACATTGGTCCGAATATGATTCAGATGCAATGAGAAGATTGGATATTCTATCTGACTTGATTAGACATCTCTGAGAGATCTTCACTATACATGGAATATACAATCACCATGTCCCTATCTCCAAGTAACTATGGAGAATGCACACTATTCTTGAAAGAGTTCAAGAATAATTCTACTATTGATAATATCTGAGCATTAGAAAATTGATGACTAAATATGATTTAATTATTATTAATAATGTGGATATGATTCATATTATTTGGACATATGTAGTGGGGCATCTAATATAATTAAATATGGATTTAATTATCATATAACACTATCCACAATGATCATAAATATTGTGAATGTGATTCATAATATCGTAGAGAGAATTAATTATAAATAAGATTTACAATTTATAAGAAAATATGAATCAGATTCACATATATAATTAAATATAAATTGGATTCACAATGTACAATTAAATATAAATATGATTTACATTTAATATCAGATGGATGAATATGATTCATAATTATCAATGACATGATTGAAATTGTCAAAAATAATTTGGATATATTTTGATGAAAATTCAAGAAACAAAAGTTATTCAACATGTGTAAATATGATGAAATTGAGAATCTCATCAATTAGGAAAGAGGAGGAGACTCCATTCCTATTAGGTGTGGACGACAACATGGAGAGAATCTCCATAGTGGCCGTCTACCCTAATTGAGAAGGAGGCTCTCCTCCTTCCTTATTTTTCCACATGAAATTGATTTAATTAGAATAAAATTTATTAAAGAATGTCTTCAATTCATTTATTCCATCTTAATTAATTAATTATTGTTGCAAATTTTTGTAACAAAATCTAGAACTTTGATTTCAATTAGGAGTGCAACTTAGCCTTCCAATTCTGTATAAGAAAATGGCAAACCCTAGGCTCTTTTCTACACAATTCAACACACAAGTTGGAGAAACAAAATCTCTCGGTCTCTCATACATGTCCATATGCTCTCCTTCTCAACCCCAAGTGGTCGTCCACTCTAGGGTTTGTGGAGAGCATCACCGTCACTGCACTGTTGTTGTGCTGCCAGATCGATTGTTCGTGAATCCATGCCTTCTTCGGTGTTTCGTGCTCGTGAGGAAAACTACAGATTTCACGACATGAAATCAGGAGATTTCACGCTCGGATCATCAACTTAGATTGCAGGAAGCATGTGTCTCATCCATGCACCCACAAGTACTCACTCTGTCGGATCGACTTGAGACAGGAGGTCTCTTCATTTAGAGACACGAGGATCGCGATCATGCTACAAGAGGTAACCCTAATACTTGTTTGTGATCAAGATGAAATGAAATGGGATAGTTCGCATGTCATGTGGTTTTCTCAAATTTTTTAATTTTCATGTCACATCGACTAGTATGACTAGTGGTCCTAGATTGCATACGATGTGATCTCCATGATTCCATTATGCACAAGTTGATTTCATTAAATCAACTCCCTTCAAAACTCTGTCGTCGACCCACCAGTGGAAAACCTTTCCCGCTATCCACCATCACGTGGGGTGAGTTCGCTTCATGGGCTGTAGGTATCTACTCGAATCAAATAATGACCTTCATGACCTGAAATGTACTTGGTGAGTGGGGAGACCTCGAGATAGGGGAGTTGGAGCTAACCAGGGAACCTAACATCAACATAATTTTGGGCACACTGGGTTTAGTGTATGGCATAGAAGCGAGCGGAGGTGTTGGGATTAGGGTTACGTTTTTGGAGGGGAGGCTTGACGAGATTCTGCATGTCGAAGGTAGCAGTTGACGAGGAAGGGCGGTTCATGTTGCTCAAAGCCATGGAGGTTAGGTGCTATCATGTGCCTAGAGGTAGGGGACGACGGAATGTGAGGTGGACATTGGTGGAAGGTGAGAGGTGGATAACATAGCAGCGATTATGTGGTATGATGCGCTGCGGGGAGCGAAGTGGATTTGTGTATGCGGGTCGTTCTGTTTTAGGACTAAAATAGATATTCTACTTTCGGTTTAACAAATCGAAGGTTTTTGTTCCCAAATTTCCTTACTTTTGCAAAACCCAAATCGAAAATCCAACCTCATGAATTAGATGTATGCAATATGTTCAATAGATCTATAAAATTATATTTAAATAAAAATAGTTTACTCGATCTATTAAAACTAAAGTTACTAATTACGAAACTAACATAATTTAATCTATCTATTAAAATTAAGGTGTTTTAATGATCTAAAATATAAATCTATTCCACACGACCACCTCCACTTTCTTGATATCATTCATGAATATCAATACAACTTTGGATCATTGGATTCCATGACGTACAGCCATATAATGTAGGATATATATATTATATGTATAGAAATTCTTGGAAATTGCTATATATACTAAAATTTAAAAATTGTTACTTGTCTTCCTAAAATAATTTCTAGTTATCTAGCAAAATATATCAAAATATACATTCCAAACGAAAGTTTTATAAGTATATATATGCCTCTCGACAAGATATAACAAATTACTTGGGTAACAAATTTGTTGTAACTTTGAAGTCTCTTTTCCCTCTTTCGCACAATTGTATTAATTAGTTACATCAATTACCGTATTTGTTTCTCTAATCCTAAAATTAATCTTACGACAATGATTATTTGTTGAACTTTTCATCCAATCGTTAGTAAATTAGCAATCCTTATTACAACATTTTAATAAAGAAGTCATTGGATTGTCATCATGATATGAAAAATCAGAAAATATTAATGTAAGGTTTTATCCTTCCTCTAACAAAATGGTTTCAGACATAAACATGGATTCAAAGCTTTTCTTTAGTTAATTGGACCTTTTAGAGCATGACAATTTCACCAACCTGGCATTTCTTCGTACAACTACAACTGATCTATTTATGTATGGAAATGAAGTCCAACTTTCATTTCATGTAGAAATAGTTAATTCATGATATTCATTTTTTTTCAAATTACAATAGACAAGCCTCAAATAACCTAATCCATCCAAATCCTAAGGTGGGCGTTCGGGTAGGGGTTTTTGCATGAATCCCCGCGGGTTTCACGACTGAAAGGGTGCACTTGAGCATCGATGTTTTGAAGCGGACTCCTTGCCACGATGACGTGATCTATATGATCACTTGCAAAATATATTGGTCCACGATACCATCTCCAAGACATTGTGCATAAGAAGCAAAAAAATGCTTCTCTGATTTCACTTTCAATATTTGCCTATAAAATTTTCAGCAAAACTATCCAAATATCCATGAATTTCAAATTCGGAATCCATGTTTTCATCTTATTTACAAAGTATGTTGCAATTAGATGACTTCACGGAGCATCTAAAATGAAACATTAAAAACCAGATTATGGTAGAAGATAGGAATATTCTCGTATTCTCTCTACTACTAGAAGATAGTAATAGATTATTGTCTATGTCTATCTTATCTTGACGCCCCACAACATACATGCTGAGATCAATCCCTTTCTCATCTTGTTCGGATTGTTTCTAAAGGCACACCTATCTAGGAAGCAGACAGAGATATTTTTATTTATACATGTTTTTGTTCTGCACGTTCCCCGTCCCTTGTTGTTTTCGATCCACTGTCCGTCTGTCCAACTTTGCATTCAAAGTAAAAAAAAAGGAAAAGAAAAAATATTGCATCATTCAAATACATTTTTTTGGTAACTGGATCGGGTTGGGGTATCTTCTCATGAACTATGGTTGTTTGGATGGTTGGAAGGATTGGAATGATAAATGTGACATGATGTGACGTTGATTATGTATTATATTAATTTTTTAATGATTATAATATCTTTTTATATTAATTTTTTATTTGAATAAAGATAAAAATTATTATAATAAAGAAATTATACAGGTCATACAACTAATTACAACTTAAAAATGTAAGAATAAAGCAGAAGGTATACCTTTGTACCTCGATGTAACCTAACAACCAAACATATCCTAAGTTTCTTTGCCAGATACAAAAAAGAGGGGGAAAACCAAAAAAACATCGCATCATTGTAGTTATGGGGAGAACAAATTCTGTGAAAGTGGACTTGGCAAATTTTGAATTAAAAGGAAAAAAAGAAACAACTTTGCGCAACTGTTATTATCCGAGATTAAATTGTGTGCAAGTTTCTTCTACGATATTTTAATAAGGAAATTTTACCATTGTAAGTAAGGATGCAAACCAGATATATCTGCATCCAACCATATATCTATTTTTCTAACGAACAAACATATATATTTTTTTATTTTGATAGATATGGATATAGGATAGAGATCATGGATGGAACTAGTATATATGTTGGGGGAGGGGCTTTACTCCTCTTGATCAGTGTTCTTAAATTCTGATATAGCTCCCGCTTAAAGTTTAAATATAAAATATTGCAATGTTATAACAGTAACATTGAACACTTAGTGGCTTATTGTTAATCTGGTGGGCTTTTGATTTTAAGAACCAAGTTTCGGATCCTCTCTCATTATTTTTTTAACTAATTTTGCATGCTTTATCTCTATCCTTTCTTTTGTTAAGAAAATTAATTCTACTTACTTTTATTATATTAAAATTATAAGTATAATTTGGTAAATGGCAATAGAGCTCATTTATCTCTCTCATTACTTCTATTTTTTTTGCCAGTGAAATAAAATTTGTTGTTTCCTTTTAAATATCAAATTCTATAATAAAAATATTAAAAAATTCAATATAAAAATAATAGTCTATTCCTTATTGATAAATTCAAATAACATTGAAATGGTAAGCTTATCATGTTTTAAAAAAACTCATTTGAAATTATTAACTCTACTTAAAGAATATTATTTGAAAACACATTTTTTTTATTTTTTTACTTAGACATGATAGATGTATGCTTAGCGCCCTTAATAAAATTCCTGATTCTGTCCATGATAGAGATTATAAATTTTATTCTTTTCAGATACAAATGTGGATAGACATCGATCGTTTTCATTTTTTTAGAGTATGGATATGGATATGGATATAGTTACCTTTTACCGGAGGATACAGATACGGATATACTGAATCTTTTTATGTATATTATCTAGGCATATGTTCTTTTTATGTATATTATCTAGGCATATGTTCGTATGTTTATAGACATGTAAATATATCATATAGTTATACACATTATAATATATTGTATTTTGGAGTCATTTTCAACTATAGAAACATACACATACATACATATATGAGGAAAATGTGGTTGCTTCCCAGGGGCAGCCAACATGTTGCTCCCGCGTCATATTTCGATGATTTTTTTCTTAGAAAATACCATCATTTATTGTCATCACTATATCCCTATAATATGTCATTTCTAATTTCGTCGAAACAGAGACTTGTATACCCTACATCTAGAACAAGTTGATTACAACAATTCTAAGACTGTTAATATATGTACTGGATGGAGTCATACTAATCTTCGTTTCTGAAGAAATTAGAATGACATATTAGAGTGATACCGTGATGAAAATACATAGTGTTGTTTTCCAAAAAATAAGGTGGGAGCAGTCAGTTGGCTGCCCCAAGGGAGCAACCCCATCTCTCTCTCTCTCTCTCTCTCTATGTGTGTGTGTGTGTGTGTGGAAATTGTCCAATGGACCCCGTGCCTAGTAGAGTTGTAATAAGCATGCTCATTTTTTACTAATATTTTCTATCATTTTGAGTATAATACTTATTCGTTTACAACTATTACATCATATTCTTACTACCAGTATATATTTTCACACAAAAACATTAAATTCATATGAAATGATTGTGTCTTTATGTGTATTACTGATGTCTTTTCTACCCTTACTAATGACCCTCTTATATTAATTTAAGGTTTATTTTTGTGAAAACGGTTTTAGTAGTAAGAATATGATATAACAGTTGTAAACCAATAAGCATTGAACTCAAAATGATAGAAAATATTAGTAAAAACAGGTGTGTTCATTTATATATATGCTAAAATGGGCCTATATTTTTTATTTTAAAGGTATTTTTTGATAACCCTTTATGAGATTTAGATCATTATATGACACAATATTGTCATTCAAATTTTATGTAAAATAAACATTACTACGTCGTCCATCTAAAATGAGGCAATTTTAGCAATTCTGAGACCGTTAAAATATGATATGTCTGGTGGATGGCTTAGGAATGTATGTTTGTATGAAATTTGAATGACAATATGATGTCATATAGTGATACAAATCCCCAGTTGTTATCAAAAAAATGCCTTTTTAATAATAAAAAAGTTGGGGGTAGCCATGTTGGCTCCCAGTGGGATAGCCCCATTTTACCCTATATATATCATTAATTATTTAGTTATTTGTTATACCATTTATTTAATTTAGCATATTATTTTATTTTCCTTTTTATTGTATTGTATTTGTAGTTTATATCTAAACTTTACAAAAATATTTCTACTGAAGATGTGTGTTATGAGACATTTATTATCCATAGGATAGTTCTATTCATTTGTTCGAAATTTGTATCCGACTTATTATTATTTGTTTTCATATATGTATCATGATTTAAGAATATGATTTGTGATTTTGAACATCCGCAAGATATATTCATCTGTATCTAAATTTTAGAATAGATTTGGATATTGTAACACTTCTATCTGTGTATGCTTATTTGCACCCCTAGTTGCGAATGTTTTATGATGATCCACTTCTGAAAGTTGTCCTCCACGTTAAACCACACTACTTAAAAGTATCGACATCTTTCAAGGAAGACTAACTTCAATTCAATTGATAAACATGACATCAACGGTGACGGTGCCTTAGCAGACATAATTCTAGAAGCACAACTATAACAACGAGGAGGTGAATCGAGATATTGTACAAGAAATGATAATCTACAGCCATTAAAGTGAATATCGTGTTCCTAACTACAAGTAGGATCCTATATCATAATTGTGGTTGGTGTTGCTTTCTTCCTTGAAATTTTGAACACACTTCAAACATGTCGGATTCGGTAGAGAAGCTTTTGTTCTACTGCCCTTCGATTCCACGATCCCCTTCGATCCCTATATCTACACACTAACCCCTATTATCACTAGAGGGAAGCTTTGGAACTCAAAGAAACTAAAGGTTTGGAATTATAGACATGACCGATTGGGGCATTTGTTGGAATACATATAGGCATAGGAACCTCCCAACAATTTCTTTCAACGCGGTGAAATTGTGGGGAGATTAGAGAAGCCAATGGTTTCCATAATGGGACTTGGAGGTGTGTTAAACGAGCATATGGCCTACTATGTCTAACAAGCTAGACAAGTAATCGTTGCGGTGATCCAGTACTCACTCGAACAATCGTCAACCCACAATAGATAGATAAAAGTATATATAAAAAATGTGTGAGTCAAAATTTATTATAACTCTTCAAACATGTTTATAAATGCAAGTATGGAAGAGTGTGGAACACTAGGAGCAAGTCGAGATAGATGGTTGTTATTAATTATTGCTAATTATTAAGGATTTTTAGGTTTTTAGTTTTTCTTGTTTTTATGCATTTTTTAAATGTTTTTTGGGTTTTTAATTATATGCAAATTTTTAGAATTTTTTAGTGTTTTACATTTTTATATGTTTTCTGATTTTTTTTATTTTAATTGTTTTAATTTTGTAAAATGTTAATTCTTTTAGATTTTTTAAAACTATTTAAACAGGTAATATAAATAAAGATGATGAAATATCTTTTTTGGATTTTTCAAATAAGTCAGACAAGTCAAAAACAAATAAAAAGTGTATTTTTTTGTTTTTTATATTTTTAAAAGTTTTATGGAGCTTTGTGGCAATTTTATTTTATATAGATTTTTAGAGTTATAAAAAATATAAAACATTGAGAAATGTGAAAATCGGAAACTTACTTGGGGTTTTAAAACTATGGGTCAATCTAGAATAAACCCTAAGTTATTTTTATCATAAACTATATATAATAAAGAAATTTTAAGAACTGAAAACACGATTTTGGATTTTTTTTTAGATTTTTCATGATTTTATAACATTTTTAGGTTTTTAAGTTTTATGTTTCTTTTTTAGAGATGTTTGGATATGTGAGAAAATAAAGTATAAACTAACTATTATAAGTTTTGGGAATGTATGCATAGATATTTTAATTTTTATTGATTTTCTAAGTCAAAACAAGGAAAATGGACATGTTTTATATTTTTATAAATATGAAAATAGATTTAAATGCCCAAAGAAAATTATATGTGATAGGTCACTATTCTAAGCACTTATCCTAGTTTTCCTTTGAATTTTTAATTAATGAAAGCGATGAATAAAAATAAAATGAGAAAATGAAATTAATTATGTAGAACAAGGACCTAAACATAATTTCTAGAAACATTGCATGCAATTGTTAACATGTAAAACAACTCCAAGGTAAAAAGCACAATAAATCCAACCTACTCATGTGTAAGGCACATGCACAACCTAGGGGGGACTAGATAACAATTACTTAAAATATGTATTCAATTCATAATGAGTTTAGAAAGCCTAGGGCAAAGCTTGTAATAATCCCACAAAACATGCCTCACTTGGAATGGTGATAAATCCCTAATTTATCGGGTTATTTATTGATTATTATCACTTTAGCTTAAAGTCTTTGATGTAATCAATAATTGATTAATATTAATAACCAAATAACTCTCTATAAATAACTAATCTTAATTATTGTAATTATATATATATTATTGTGCCCATATTTTGTATGTTTCTTTATTAATAAAACTTTGTGTAATATTGTACATAATTATTTTTAAATTAAACATAAATTAAAAATCAAGAAAATAACAAAAAAAATAAAAAGAGGCTCATTTTAATACTTTAAAAGTACTTTCAAAAAAATATTTCAATGTATAAATGATGTTATCTATGTTTTAATTCTTCATGAAAGTTATAGATATCATCGAGATCTATGACTTTCATGTTTTACACTTTTTCGTTCTGTACATATTTGTTTTTTTACTTTTCTTTATTTTTCTTTCTTTTCTATTTTTCTATTGGTCCACTTGGCGCAACCTTCACCAACCATGTGATTCGCTCCTTTGTCTCCTTTTGCATACTACTTGAAAAACCGAAGTCTTATCAATCCACAAGGCAGATCAACAGTCATCGAAACGACCTTAGACGAAATCCCAGAAATTCAACAATCAACTCAGATGATATTTTAATAACTGAAAAGCCGGTGTGAATCAAAATTTATTATAAAGCTTACAAAAATGGTCGTATAATGACAAGCAGAGTAAGATGTCAAACACAGGGAACACACGATGCAACACCTGATATTATTTATAAATAAATAATAAACAAATAATAAAGGTATGTATATATATAATTATGCACAAAATTTGCCAAATAATGTGGGTTTTCATATTTTTATATTATTTTTTTATATTTTTTTGTTTTATATTATATATATATATATATTTTTATAGTTTTGTGATTTTTGTGTTTCTTCTTCTTTATAATATAATATTGGATATATAAGAATATAAATACAATAATTGATAAAAGAGATCTAAATATAACTAAAAATAACTAAAAATTACATAATTAGATATTTTTTTAGTTTTAAATAAATTATTTACTATTTTTGTGATTTTTTAGTGGATTTTGTTAATTTTTAGGGATTTTTAAAGTTCCAAATACACAAAATCAGGAATCTTTTAGGTAGGTTGAATATGTTTGAGATTTAAAAACACTTTATAAGTCCAAAAATTCTCAAAAGTATTTTCAATGTATATTAATATATATAAAAGTAAAAATATAATGCAGGGAACAAGTATGTTGGATTTTTAGAATAGTTTTTATAATTTTTATAAGGTTTCGAGGCTTTTTAATTTTTAGGTGTGTTTCATTTACAATTTTATTGGGATTTTCGGTCATAACGAATTATACACTATAATAAGCATAAAATATTTTTTTAATAAATTTTAGACTCTATTTTATATTTTTTTTTGGCTTTTTTAAAACAAACAAGGACTGGCTGTGCACTATTTGATTTTTAGAAAATAGGAAAAGGGTATAATATGCAATCCAAATATATAGCATGCACAAGCATGCATCCAGGAACCTACTCCTATTTTTTGGTGATTTTAGAGGCACGATAGCTATTTTTTAATAAATAGGAAGCTAATGACAAAATTATTTGATCTAGCAGGGGTATGATTGCAAATATATTAAAAGCAAGGGTTGTAATGCAATTTCATCCAAACTTTAACACTAATATTCAAACTTTATATATTAAATGACAATTTAAATAACTCATGAGGGCTTATTTGCAATATTCACAAGATAAAATGTGCGCACGCACGTGACACAGGTAGGGACGAAATTGCAATAAACGAAAGGTTCATGGGGATACATGCAATTTGCCAACAAATTTTAAACTACATAAAATATTTACAAGACTCCAAAGAAATGACAAAAAGAGCGGAGGGGGTATGCGAAAATTACCCACAAACACCTCTGATCTGGTTATTCTGGTGTTGCCACGTGTCAAATCGTACGGCTATACGAGGGGCGATCCGACTACTGGGATATAACCTGGAAAGAATTCTTGATCCAACGATGCTCAAGGGTGTTGGAAGAACACCCAAGAACACCACCTAGGGTTGCTTTGATCGACGGATCCGGGCGTCTCCAGGCTCCGTTCTCCTTGTCGACGAGTGGAATAGGTTACTGGCATGCCTCCGCGCGTGTAGGTGCTCTTAGGGGCACTCGAGGGGGCATAGGGATCCACAGATGGCTCCAGGTGCCTGGGAGCTTCTCCCAGGTGCTTCGATTGCTCTAGAAAGCCTCGTTTGTCCTCTAGACCTGTGCCAAAAAGTGATGTGGCTCGAGGCAATGTTCCTCGGCCAAGAAGGCGGCTGGAAGACGCGTGGATGAGCGGTGGAAACTGTTGGACATGCGAGCCCACAGCGAGCCATTATGCAATAAATGTTATTGCAATTCACTCCTTAATCTGAAATAAAGAGTACATAATTTGCATAATAGGTCCCTTAGTACAATTAGGGTTATGTACCATGGCCATCTTAATGATCATACAGCTGTTGATTCAATTATTGAATCATAGAGGCTGGTGCTTGGATGAATATCTAATGAGTTAGATTGAGGACTCATCAAGCACCGTCAAATGATTGTTAAGAGATGATCTCCAGCCTGAGTAGGAAATGGCAATCCTATCTCATTTAGGCTGATATCTGACCGACCTCTTGATGCAGGTCCTCTGCATAGGAATAGAGATTCGGAGGTGTCAGATTAGTTAGGTCAAAGAGTTGACTTAACGAGATCGAGATAACCAAAGTCCTATATCGTATGCTGTCACGATACAGGCACACATCCTCTGATCGGAGACATATGGTGTTACTATATGTCTAAGTATGTACATTTGGCCAGACCAATAGGTTGA